>CM044432.1:191435515-191446986 GCA_024363595.1 Xenopus borealis
TTATCTGTTATCTACTGCGTATCATGTGCTTGAATGGCTGCCCCCATGGCTACACAGCAGTTTGTTTATATAAACAATAGTTGATTTCATAATGTAAGCACACACATTTTACCATTTCAAGGCAACAGTAAATTATATTGTCAAAGGAACTTGTGTCCAAAGCTGCTCCCTACATTTCCATGTCAAGTATTTGTGTCTTAACTGAAAGTGGAGTCAAATTGCTTGAAACAATGCTTGTGCAATAGCTAGGTTCTGTGATGTGCATTGCCAGTTTGTTAGCTAATTACTTCTGGAACACTTATCTCATTATTAAGCTTCACTATCACTGCCTTCTTTTTAAGACTCTTTTAGATATACAGTATAGAAATGTTCCTTCATACTTGGCTAATGATGCTTCAAAAGCAAATGCCCTTTGCTTCGAAAGCTGCAATAATGCAAGAAACTGGAGATAAGGAAGAAATAAAGAAAGCAATTATGGGTGAAAAAAACATTTCCAAGAAGATATCTTGGGCTTTTGTGTTCATTCATTCCAGAGAATTTCCAAAATCATTATCCAGGGCTGAAGTAATGAGAATATATTGTTATATATTGCTGCTTGCAAACTGCTGTTTCCAGTCATTACTTCCAAATTGGGGTTTTTTACTGTTTACTGAGATATAATTACACCACTATTAATTCCCTACCTCTGTAATTTGTGTGATATATATATATTCTAGCAACATGTTTTTTATTTTTATTAGATTCTGCATGCAAATTAGATGGAACAGTTTACAGCATACAAATTAAGAGAGGCAAAATATCAAAAGCAAAAACACGGAGACTAAGGATGTTCTTTAAAGATTCCTCGAAAGACCCCCTACCACTCAGGCATCATGCAAATACAAAACATTTGTAAACTTAGCCAGACTTTTATACTTTGCACATTGCTTTCCAGTTTATAAACTACCTCTCTGATTTGGTACCGTATTTCCTATTTGGTATTTACCCGGCCTGTTCCACCTCTTAGCTGCCTGTTCCCCGATCCCTTCGTTACCTTTGGTTCCCTAGCCTGCCCAGATCTCTCTCTTGGTCCTCTCACATTAGCATAATAGTAAATTAGGTTGAAAAAAGAAACACTTCTATCAAGTTCAACATTAAGTCTATATATAACCTGCCTAACTGCTATTTGTTCCAGAGGAAGGCGAAAAAACCTGGAGTCTCTCCAATTTGCCTCAGAGGGGAAAAAATTCCTTTCTGACTCCAAAATGGCAATGTATGTTGAATGTACCATTAACAACCACCATCTGTACCTGATCCTGTAGCCAGTTCCCACCCATCCAAACGACTTCATTAAGCCCAACAGACCTTAGTTTAGAATGCAGTCATTTATAGGGCACAGTACCAATGCTTTGGCCAAATCGAAAAAGATCACATCTACTGCTCCCCCCCCCACTGTGCAGCATCTTACTTACCTAATCATAGGAAACAATGAAATTTGTCTGACATGACCTATCCTTCATAAAGCCATCCTGATTGCTGCTCATACTGCCATTCATTATGACAACATTTTGAATGCGATCCCTTAACAAGCCTTCAAATAATTTGCCCACCACAAATGTAAAATTTACTGTCCTATTATTGCTAGGCATAATTCCTTTTTAAATATTGGAATGACATCAGCTTTTCTCCAATCTATAGGTACAATACCAGATGAAAGCGGATCTGAGAAAATCTGAAATAGGGGCTGGTCTAAAACTGAACTAAGCCTTCTTAGAACACCAGTTGTGGATGCCAACAGGACCTGGCACCTTGTTTACATTCATTTTTATTAAAAGGGAAACTGTCATGGGAAAACATGTTTTTTTTAAAATGCATCAGTTAATAGTGCTGCTCCATTAGACTTCTGCACTGAAATCCATTTCTCAAAAGAGCAAACAGATTTTTTAATATTCAGTTTTGAAATCTGAAATGGGGCTAGCCATTTTGTCAATTTCCCAGCTGCCCCAGTCATGTGACTTGTGCCAGCACTTTAGGAGGGAATTGCTTTCTGGCAGGCTGTTGTTTCTCCTTCTCAATGTAACTGAATAGTACGCAGTGGGACCTGGATTTTACTATTGAGTGCTGTTCTTAGATCTACCAGGCAGCTGTTATCTTGTGTTAGGGAGCTGTCATCTGGTTACCTTCTCATTGTTCTTTTGTTGGGCTGATGGGTGGGGGAACAGGAGAGGGTGATATCTCTCCAACTTGCAGTACAGCAGTAAAGAGTGATTGAAGTTTATCAGAGCACAAGTCACATGACTTGGGGCAGCTGGGAAATTGACAATACAGTATGTCTAGCCCCACATCAGATTTCAAAATGAAATATAAAAAAATACTCTTTTGAGAAATGAATTTCAATCAACAGCAAAGCACTACTAACTGATGCATTTTGAAAAAAAATGTTGTTCCCATGACAGGATCCCTTTAAAGCTTTATGAATCATATTCTAAGTCAGCCACTGACTAGATTGAGCTGTGCAGCTATGATGTGAGCCTGGGAACTCCTCTATTGTATACACTGAAAAAAAGAACTGATTTAGCACATTGGCTTTTTCTGTATATGTTACAACCATTCTGGTACCTTTTTACCACTGGATAGTTCAGGTAAAACCCTGGATGATCCAAAAATAGTCCATTAACTTTTGTGTATTGGCTCCATTGGGCATGTCCTTTGCATCTGGATAAATCATGTGCAAATGCAATCCTAGAGCAACAACCACAACAAAAGTGGTGGTTCCCCTAGAGCAGTAGAGCACATTTGCATGTTTTTCACCAACTACATTGGGTAGGTCCAATGGAACATGGAGCCAATACACACATGGTGTCAAATTACCACTAAAGAATGGTGTCAATGATGGTAACAACTGTATAATATGGAGTGCCCTAAATATTCCCCATTCTTCTCCCATTTCTTACTTCCAATATGGGAGTGAGATTCTTTTCTGAAAGACCCACTCAATAAATGATTAACTGTAGTGTCTTTAATAGAGAGAGACCAATGTACACACATAAATCTTATATTTTTTGGTTGTAAATGTGCTGCCACAGCAGTAGTTTGGTCTGTCTTCCATGTATATACATGTATAATGATTCCTTAAGTGCTGTCAATTCTCTATATTAAATGATTTATTATACATATGTGTATTGAACATCTAGGGTACCCCACCTGCTGGTCGTTTCTAGCACTGCAGCCTGGCATCTGTTTACTTTCTATTCTGAAATCCTCTCTGCCACTTTTCATTACATCACTTCCTGGTGCAGAAAGGAAGCAGCCATCTCTGTGGTAACAGCTACAATTCACTAGTCTGTGAAATCCTCACCCATTCTTGTTTCCAAGCAGACCTATCCAAGCATCGTTGGTATGTTTGCATTTTACTTTAATGCCTGTTCATTATACTATGGGTATTTTACAGTTACATGTATCCTTGTTGTAGTTTATCACTCAGTGTTTCCCTCTCAGCAGACACCTTTTTTAGGCCTCATAAGGGCTGTATAACCCACATGAGATGTTTATCTTATGTATCTAGAATGTATTCTGATACCACTGTATCGTTTGTATTTACAGTTCTACCTTCTTTTGATCATCATCATTAAACAAGTTCCAGAACTTATACAGTGTGGTGATTAGAGGCCGAGTAAACTGCCTGTTGATTCACTTCTCACAGTTACATAGTTACATAGTTACATAGTTAAATTGGGTTGAAAAAAGACCGAGTCCATCAAGTTCAACCCCTCCAAATTAAAAACCCAGCATACATATACACACACACACACACACACACACATCTCCACTCTTTCAAACACAAACCATATATGCCCATAGCTATACTAACTGTAGAGTTTAGTATCAAAATAGCCTTTGATATTATGTCTGTCCAAAAAATCATCCAAACCCCTCTTAAAAGCATCAACAGAATGAGCCATCACAACATCACCCGGCAGTGCATTCCACAACCTCACTGTCCTGACTGTGAAGAACCACCTACTCTGTTCCTTTAAATGAAAGTCCTTTTCTTCTAGTCTGAAGGGATGGCCTCTGGTGCAATGATCCTCTTTATGGGTAAAAAGGTCCCCTGATATTTGTCTATAATGTCCTCGAATATATTTGTAAAGTCTAATCATGTCCCCTCACAAGCGCCTTTTTTCCAGAGAAATAAACCCCAACAGTCTTGGGGTTTAAGTCTTCCATCCCTCTAACCAAACCCACAGTGATGGGGACAGGACAGTAAAGGACATAATACTTTGTAATTTTTTATCAATGGTGACCATATTCTGCTGTGAAAATGACTCTTTGAACAGCAACATATTCCAATGCCATGATGTTATTTGGATTACATCTTTCAGATAATCAGTATGGCTACTACTCTTCCTTGGTAGAAATTGAACTGAAACCAAATAGATACAGTAAGTGGATACTCAGTACATATAGAGATAAAAAATAGAAACCTACATATTCTTATTCTTCTCAATATTACCATTCAACAAGAAAATTACAAAGCTTGTATATACTTTTGATTAAAAAGGGGGGAGGGAAGCCTCTTCATGAATTTCTGAGCACCACTGAGGTCATATAACTTTATTTTATGCTGACATAATTTTTAAATACATTTATACATCCCTTGGGATGCTTCAATGGTTGTTTTCCACACAAAACTCTGTATTTATATAGTTTTATATCACCTTGTATTCCCCCCACCAAATACTGTATCCTTTTCAAATGAATGTAATTTTTCATTGTATTAATAAAATCTTGAAAATTAAACAGATAGGTTGAGAAGCAGAAAATACCCCTGGGATAAAAAAGGAAATAAAATGAAGAGGAAATAAGTGAGCCAGCATGAAAACAGTTTTAAAACCCAAAATCGCTTATGGGCTTTCTATCAATAAGGGGTGTGTGTCGGTTGCACCAAAGCAAATCACCCAGGTCAGTAATAATATTATGAAAGATTAGATTTGAAATACAGCTTCTGGAAGGGGCACTTTGAAAAATGTGCCTTTTAATCTCAATTTGCTGCTTTGATTTCCTGTGTAACACAAAGTTAAAACGTTTAATTGCAACGCTTTGCTCTGCTCAATGGGGCTTGTAAAAATCAAAGGGAATCTACGAGCTTATAAACACAGTGGGAGATTTCTACATCTAAACTCCAAGGTGGGCGCTTCATTTCCTCCATATTTTTATGTTTTTTAATGTTTTAGATAAATATTCTATTTAATAAAAATGTGTGCATGAAATTATGAAAGCAAAGCTTCAGATGTGCAATCCCCACATCTTCTCATACTACAATAATGGGAAAAGAGGTTTCAATGCACCAATGATTTTCTTTATTTCTTTTTATTTACAAAACATGCACCAAATGGCATAGAGCCCTGACTTAACATAAACATTGAGTGAAGATGGGAAGTAGCTATAGGGCCCCATTAGAATGTGCAACAAATGACCAGGGCCCCACTTGAAATCCAACCTTTGGCCAGAAACGACCTTAGCTTGTAATGTACAGATACAGGAAAATATTGGTGTATTAGTCATTCATCAATTGTTTCAAAAACATTGAGGACAGTACATACATATTCTTACCAAATATGATCCTATTCTCCTTAATCTAACTGGAGTTCAGATTGAGCCCCCTAATTCTTCTTCAATTCACTCCGGGGGGAATCCAGTCACACAGTTTGTGAACCACTGCCATAAGCAGATTCATTTGAATCAACTTGCAGTTGGACAAAAAGTTTGAACTTGATGGACTTCTATATTACTATGTACAATAGTGCAGGGCATTTAAGAACATGTAGAACAAGAAAACATATGCTAATTTGTAATGTATGTGTCAGGGCCCATAGGGTTAACTCTCCTGTTTTCTGGAAATCTACTGTAACCTCTTCTTGGCAACCCCCCTGTCCTATAGGTTATACACTTTTCGCTTCTTACCAATAACGAGTCCCCTTTGCTAAGTGAAAGGGTACTGGGAACAACCTCTCATGGCAGTGCCTCCACTTAATGGGATCTGAGAATACACCTGCGGGTGGCTTCATTAGGAAAAACAATAATAAAACACACCAAGTTCTGTATAACACATAAACTTTATAGAGAAGTTAAGAGAAAAGTAAATATGCAAGTTCATATTACTGACCCACTAACCTGGGGATATTTACAGTCCCATCCTGGCACCTACTTGCCAGTCCCACATTCCACACCTGGTGGAAAAAGAGAGTCTTGGTCCCTTTTCCCCAAAAAAAGTCTTCACTTTCTCCAGGAATCTTTCTCTTATCCTCAGTGACATCCCTCACAAAAATCTCAATTATCGGGTGCCGTTATCTCCGAGCCCACATATGGAATAGCCAATGATGTGGTGTCTCTTCATAACCTGGGGTCTGCCCTTCAGCATCCCAGCAGAACAATCACAGCTCCATTCTTGATGAAAGTGAAACTAGCAATTACTGTGTGAGCACATTGTTTTGCAGCAACCTCCAGTATCTGCCAAAACAGACTGCATAGGGACAAGGGCTTCTTCCCCCTCCCTTCAATTTAGGCCCAACCTGTATCTGGACAGGCAGGGGATTTCCCACCATGTTGTACTTTTTATTAAGCACCAGAGGGGAATTAGCCCTCTTGATCCCTACACTACTACTTCTTGGAAATCCCCTGTTATGGCCTAATTCAGAGATTGACTGTTCCTCTGATTTGGCCAAAAGAAGTGTTACTTAAATCTTTATTACTCTTCCCCATTGGCTGCCACATGCTGAGAAAGGTGGATGTCTGCTGGAGAGACTAGGACTTAGACCCCAGTGGGAAATGGTCCCAAGGGAAGAGCCTTGGATTATGTGGGGAACAGGGCCCAATGAAAGATAATGGTTGGTGAAACTTTATCATGGTACACTCTAAGGGGCAGATTTAGAAAATTAATGTGAATGGATCGAAGTTCAATTGAACTCGATCTAATTTCGATCGTACGTTTTTTTTGGAGAATCAAATATGCAAATTTGGCTATTTCAATTATCGAATATGCAAAATTTGAATGATCGAATATTCAATCATTTGACCTTTCAATGATCAAAGGACTTTAATTTTAAAATTTTATTCGACTGCCTACTTCGCCAGATTGAACCTACCGAATTGCAATAGAAGCCTATGAGAAGCCCCCCATAGGTTTCTTTTTCATACACCTGCTCGAATACCAATCGTACAATCTAACGCTTCGATCGTTCAAATTGTACAAATTTTTTGAGCGCTTGAAGGAAAAAGTATGTTTTTTTGTGAAATTGAACGATCGGTATTTGATTGTACGATTTCATCGAGAAATCGAATATTGAGATAAAAGATAGCCTAAAACTATTCAATTATCAAATTTCGCAGGAATTTGAGGGATTTTAGGTGAATAATAGTAAATTTGCCCCTTAGAGTCAGATTGTTTAAGCTGGAAATAGCAGTTCTGTCCTCCAGCATAGGAGGATAGATTGGAGGTATCTCTTAAGATGATACTGCCTGTTGGTGTAGGAATCATAGTGAAGAGGGAATCAGGTTAGAGGATTGTCCTGTAGATTTCTGCTGTCCAAAAATCCTGCTCTGAGCAGCTGAAAGGTACTCTCTGTTCCTTGACACGTATATGTGAGTGCTCAGCTAAGGCTGAGGGTCTGATGAAGCCAATGCTCAACACACTATTTGAGAGGAGGAAAAGAAGGGTTGCATATGTTTTGATTAATCAAATATAAACTGATAACTGTTAAGATCTAACAGTTCCCTGCTCAGATGTTATTGCTGTACATCACTAGAGACATCACTAGAGTAACCAGTATTGAATACACATTGAACTGGTTGCTGCTCACCAAAGACCCAGCTGTAATGGGGGTATTCTGAATGCCACTTATACTAAGGTCAATCTTCATATTTTACTTGTTCTGTCTTGTAGCATAGTAGCAGCATTGAAAAAGAAACATTTTATGCCTCTTGCTTTTATTGCATTCAGAATAATATGGTGTGTGAGTCAATGCATGAAATACTGTATGTGCCAAAGGCCAAGTAAATACAGATGGAGGGGGCTTGTTTCCATATTTGATGACTATGAATAATAGCATTTTATGAGCTGTTTCAGTGCCAAAAAAAAGAAAATGAAAAGACAAAAAAAAAATACTATTTTCTCTATCAGTTCTGCTATGCAGCCCTAAAATAATGGATATTATCACGATCCAAAATAATCTAGATCACACATTTAATTGTGATTTTTTTTTATTCATGGTTATAGGGTAGAACTTTTGATATGAAGCATAAGAAAATTGGTATAATGGTGATACTTTTACTGTAAAGATATTATCACTTTTGTTATGCCTCATATCTAGTGATGGGCGAATCTATCCCGTTTCGCTTCGCCGAAACATTTGCAAATTTCCAGCAAAATTCACGAATTGGCGGAAAATTCGCTTAACAACATGTTTTCGGTGCACGTCGCGTTGTTTTCGGCTCGCGTTGTATCGTTTTTGGGGCGTGTCGCATTTTTTGATGTGTACCTCATTTTTTTTCATGCCAGTGAATTTTCACCAGGCAATTTTTCGCTGACGTTTCGCGAATTTATTCGCCGGTTGAATCACTACTCATATCAAAAGTTCTACCCTATAACTTTTTCAATGGGCTAACACAGTACAAAATATGTTTCATTCATGGTCAAATTTTGAAAAAAAATGTATGTGTCTTGGGCTAGACTACAAGGTGACCAAGTACAAGCTACTGTTTTATTATTACAGAGAAAAAAGGAAATCCTTTTTTAAAAAATCTAAATTACAGGTATGGGATCCATTATCCAGAAACCAGTTATGCAGAGAGTTCTGAATTACAGAAAGATCATCTCAGATTCTCCAGATTTTTTTTAAAATAATTTCCTTTTTAAATATAATAATAAAACTGTAGCTTGTACTTCATCCCAATTACATTTAGTTAATCCTTATTGGAGGAACAAAAACAGCCTAATGGGTTTAATTACTTTTGACAAGGTAGTAGACTTAAGGTATGAAGATCCAAATTAAAGGAAGATCCATTATAAAATGCATTCTTTAATTTAGCTGTTACTTATGCACTGCACATTGCTGCCTCATAGTAGAATGAGGATCAGTGTTGCTTGAGGAACTTAAAAGTAATTAATGTGTTAACATTTGTAAGGAAAACTAATAAAGACTATTTGTAGCACTGATATACTAAACCTCCATTACAATTTATTGGATTTTTTTTATTGGTAATGAAACTTACCCTTTAAAAATAAAGGCTGCCTTTTACTGCTTGTGCTGAGATACAGTAGTTGAGATCAGGCCATTAGTACATGACATGTGTTTGTTTAACTTCAATATAACAGTTTCCCGCTGATTAAAGTGATTGATAAAGATTTGAAGATGAATTACAGAAATTATGTTAATGACTTAGACTTTGGTTCTGAATGTAATGGGATGTTAAAATGATGCTCTAAAATAAGCACAGAGCAAGTTGTTCCTGTTGGGTAGGTGAGATTCATTGCAAGATAACTGACAACACACAATAAAATATACATTTTAATTGCAAAACAAAACTGTATGTGGTATTCTTTTAAATTAGTGATGGATGAATCTGACCCGTTTAGCTTCACCAAAATTCGGTGAAATTGTGAAAAAATTCATTTGTCTATACAATGCATCACATTTTTTTTGTGCGACAATTTTTGCACCCATTTGAGTCTATAGGATTCATTTTTGTGGCAAAACTTAGTTAAAAATTGTTGCTCATCCCTATGACTAAGCAGACCAGATAATACACTATAGACAGAGCCATAACTTTGACTCAGGCAGCTCACAATGCACCATCATCTCACTCAATTTAAATACATCATTATAAATCATTAATATTATTGAAAACAGCATTAGGGTTATTTGGTATTTCCCTTGGCAAAAGTGCAAGGGCATTGTACTAAAAGGTGCATAAATATAATATTTGCAAAGGAGGGGTATCAATCAAAACTTTAATGTATGCGTGTAAGGCTCTGCTGGGGATTGAACCCAGGATCTCCTGATTCTTCACTGTTCTGACTACACCTGGTTCCCTGATTGTGCTATATTACATCAGTGACCTAGTTGGTTGGCTGATTAGAGTTGACAGTGGGTGAAGGTTACTACACCCTACACCAAGTATGGATATAGTTGTTCCTTCTGTTAGTTAGTAACCAGCATTAATCCGAAGAAGAGCTGTATTCTGTTTTACTTAGGAAGAGTAGAGTAAAAATAAAGGAAGAATGTTCATTATAAATTTGTGATCATTAAGTTGCTAGGTCAGTTTTCTTTGGCTTTGGCCAGGAGAAACTTTTCACCATAACTGCAACCATGTAAGAACCTCTTCTCCTGCACAGAACAATGTTTAATCTAGTGTGTACAGCTAATATTAAAAGGTTCCAAGGCTCCAAACTCACCTTCCACCAATGATCTCCACTTCACAGCTCCTGTATATACTTTATTATGCTGCAACCTACCTGGGTTCACAGACATCCCAACAGTATCCACACTCCTCTAAATCACAGACCTCGTAACACTCTGGTCTATTGCAATAGGCTGCTGGACAGCAAGGCCTGATGCGTTTTGGGCTCATAATTTCCTTAATCTTAATCGGCACCAAGGATTAAGAGCGTTATGATCAAAATGCATCAGGCCTAGTTATCCAGCAGTCTGTTGCAATAAATTACTGCTTTGTTAACTGGAGTGCCATCTGGTCTGTGATTTAGAGGAATATTTAATGTAGGTGTAGATTTAGTAGACTATGGACTATGGAATGGCAGGTGTAAAGTCCATGGCTCTTTTTCATGCCTCTATCTCAGTAATACATCAAGAGGGAACATAGGTGCAAATAATTGTATTGATGTTGTCTTGGCTGGCAAACTTGTTTCAGTGTGTTGTGAGAAAGAGAACACACATCCAAATAAGAGGAATATAATTTGGGGTCTTGCACATCTCAGCATGGCATCACCACAATTCCCTAATCCACCCGGTTAGCTAATCTATACATTCTTTCCTTTCTTCAAGTTTTGCACCATTCATTATTCTTTATCAACTTTAATTGAGGAAAAGCAGAACCATTTTTCTCTGCAAAGAATCCCTGTTGGCCGATTCCAGTAGAATAAACGTAGTTTGAACTTTGTTTTCACAGATCATTAAAAGAGTGGAGTCAATTTTAATGGTGCTAAAACATGCAGTCAGCTAAACAATATAGCTGTACAGAAGTATATATATATATTTTGTTAAATTGTTCACTGTGTTCCATTTGCTCCACAGACAGAATTTGTATCCACGTGGGAGCGATAGGTAGGGAAGGAAAAGAGTTTAATTATCTGCTCTTCTATTACAGGCTGACAATCTATCTTGCATGTGGCATTATTATTTATCAGATGCAGCAGACCAGTGGTATCCCCTATGCTGGTATCCCCTGTGCTGCAAATAGACAGGAGATATATTGAG
>CM044432.1:191515340-191528887 GCA_024363595.1 Xenopus borealis
TGGTCTACCCGTGTCTTTCACCACTTACAATGAGCTCTACAGATCTGGCATACCACTAGCTAACCTCACTAACTAATTCACATTGGCTCAGTTTCATTCACTCTCAATCACTCGTTCATTCACTCCTCAACTGTCTGTCTACCAGACAAAGAAGAAGTGGCTCACTGATCTCCCTCCTATGTAGAATACCTAGGGAGAACCCCTCATGAGTATAAAACTTCCTCAAGTAATTTCCTTAACAGCCTAAAAACACCATCTATTTATTAGAATAATGATAAAAACTAGTCACATGAAACATAAAATAGGTATGAGACCTGTTATCCAGAATGCTCAGAACCTGGGGTTTTCAGGATAGCAGGTGTTTCCATATGGGATCTCCATACCTTAACTTAAAAAAAACATATGAAAACATTATTTACACCCAACAGGGTTGTTGGGTCTCAATAAGGATTAATTATATCTTAGTACAAGATGCTGTTTTATTATTACAGATAAAAGTGAATATAAATTGCATTATTTCTGGAGTCTGTTGTAAATGATGTATAATTTTCATAAAACTTGTATATACATATGTATATGAATATATTGACTGTCCAAATTTGATATTTTTTATACTGATATTTTATCACTTCTCCTCATCCCCGTGCTCATTGTTTCTTTCTTCCGCCCTTAATTCTTATTCTATCCTCAGCTGTTCGTTTGTTCTCTTTTTCACTTTCTCTTAGCCTCTTTACTAAATATAAAATAATATGTAGTTCTGTGATATGCAGCCATAAGATTTTGCTTTCTAATCTCTGGGATAAATACAGTGTATTTACTGTATACCCACTTTGAGTTTTCCATAATATCACAGAACATGAATAAGGCAGCTTAATGAGGCACTACTATAAACTGGCTAATGATTACAATGGGCAACAATCAAATCACTCCATAAATAAGATCTTCTCATGCTATCAACAATTTACAGCAACTGTCACCCTCCTAATTACTTAATTCTGCATAATCAAAATATTTCAAACACAAATTATAAAATTAAAATTAAAATTAATATAAAATTAATAAAACATTTGGTATAATTACTCCAGCTTGTAATTACTACAGCTTGGTAATTGATAAAATCTAATTATGAAAATGTAACCTTGAAAATTATGATGACTCACCTATATTCCAAGCTCATTACCTGCTTGTTAAATATGAAGATCTGTGCATGGCAATGTTCCCGGTCTGCAAAGTAAAGTTTATGGTAAAAATAAATTGTCCACAATGTTGACTGCATCAGAAATGTTTGCATTATACTGTAAAAAAATAGAAAAAAATAAAATAAATTGTTAAAAACTGAGATTTGCATTAAAATCTAAGTAATCATCCATTGCCATTTGTTTGTCATTTCAATAACATTCAAGAGCACCCTCACTTCCCAACATCCGGAATTTTAAATATTTCATGGCAGCAAGTTTGTAGTCTAGCAAACATTATTGGCTGGAAAATAACATGGAATTACAGTTTGTTCAGTTTTTCCAATTTTATACTGGTTCTAACCAACTGGATTTGGGATGAGCAGTGAGAGTGATGTTGACCAGATCTCAGCTCCCAACCCCTTATTGTCTTGGTGCTCAATGTTGTACTTCAAGGTCTTTGAGCAGCAGCTGTAACCTCAATTGAGTGGTTCCATTTGGGACTAAAATGTTCTCCCTTCTCTCTGTGCAGAGCACCCCTAGGAAAGGTAGCAGTGTTTACATCATACAGGTATAGGACCTGGGATGTTCCAGATAAGGAGAACCAAAGCCTAACTAATGAAGTAGGGTTTCTGTTCCAGTTCAAGCCAGTGAAGATCTGTGTCTCCAAAGATGCCCCAGTTGCTCCCCATCTTCTTTTCTGCTGATTGTCAGATGTTATGGGCTGCTGTCACTTACCTGAGCTTATGAACTGACTTACAATATAGGCTATACATAAAATACTATAAATGTCACTGTACAAAGCTTTTCAGTAATTAATTCAGATTCTCATTAATTGGCAGCTTAAAGGCTAGTGCAATTAGCATGAATATTTAATAATGATTCCTGTAGCATCAACTCATATGACACGCCTACATTTATGCTTGATAATTTAAGTCAGCCCCTAAGCTTAGCTTCTCAGTAGCTGTCCAGAACACACTGAGCATGTGCAGTGCCAGTGGCACTCCTAATAACATCAATACTACTATAGAGATGCTGAACTTTTAGGCTGGTTGAATATGTTCAGTAAATAAAATATGGCATTTCCAGCCACATTTATATTTAGGTTTTAGTTCTTAAGCCTGCTAAAAATAATTCAAAATTCAGAAAAGCAAACAGGATTGTTTTTCTTCTTGGTTACCATTGCTGTTTTATCATTGCACAGAAAAATTTCGAAATTCGGAATTCAAAAAATTTGAATGACTTGATTAAAATGGATATGATGGCCTTCCTGTAATTCTGTAATTTCCTTTATGAAAGCAATTCTGAAGTCAGAATGGAAGATGCATTCTAGAGGTCCAAAGTAAGAAAGTTAAACAATAAAGCAATACAAATAACAATAAGAATGTAACCCTCACAGTCAATCTGATTTTTTATGTAGCAAAGGCAAGTGACCACCGGCAACAAGATGCCATAGTCAGTTGCAATTTAGTAATGCAGTATTCAGAATAGAAAGGCTAATGACCAAAATAAAGAGCAAATGAAAAGTAACTTAGAATAGGTCCATCTATAGGTCCAGTTATAGTATAATAATACTGAATCAAAAGTAAACTTCCCTTACTTATATTTACTGTATACTATGAGATTTATTATCTGTTATATTGGCATTGTAATAACTGCTACAGAAGCCTCAGGAATGGTATGCCTATCAGTTTATGGTTTCTAGCAGATATGGAGATCTTATACTTTTAATTAAAATCCCTGACTTGCATTTAGTGGAGATCTACTAATTTAGCATTTCAGTGTTGTCATGGAAACTAGCATAAAGGGTTGTAGAATTTTTGCTGTAAGAAGCAATGCCAGTCAGAAACAATGACAATAATAAGATTATGTTGTATTTTGCACAGGGTATATACTCATAAGACCCCGTCTTGAGTATGAAGTTCAGCTTTAGCCCTTAGCACATGAAAAAGACATTCCAGCTAAACAGATAATTAAATGCATAGTGGGAATGGAGGAAAGGGCGGACAAGTTGTGGTTGTTAACACACATAAGGATCCATCAAAAAGCTGTTGTTTCCTTGAGATCTGAAGAAAGAAAATGAGAGAACTGAGAAAAAACAGTAGAGTACCTTTTTATGATATGAAACAATTATAGATTACTGATATATTAGTACAGTATTGGTCTAATTGCCATTTTAGTGTTGGAAAGGATGGTTTCTACCTTCTGGGTCAAAGTGTAAAAATCTAGTACTGCAGGAGTCCCCAACCTTTTTGTTCCGTGAGCCACATTCAAGTATAAAAAGAGTTGAAGAGCAACACAAGCAAGAAAAAGGTCCCTGGCGGTGTCAAATAAGGGTTGCGATTGGCCATTTGGTAGCCTCTATGTGGACTGGCAGCCTACATGAAGGTCTGTTTGGCTGTGAACCAAAACTTTGCTCCAAGCCTGGAATTTAAAAATAAGCACTTGCTTCGAGGCCACTGGGAGCAACATCCAAGGGGTTGGAGAGCAACATGAGCATACACTGTTGTATTGGATATGTTATATTTTAAATCATTTGGGCTCAAGGTTCATCTTGAACAACATATACAAATGCAGTTGCCAGTGCAGTCATGCTGAAATGCATTCAAATGCTGCACTGGATTGACACTATTCATTAGAGTTACCTGTTGGCCAAACACACTTGTACATCTGTAGAGTTCAGTCAAATACCATTGCATCTTGTCTGCCTTTTAGGTAGAATCAAGTCCAAGTGAACCCACTGATATTGTGGAACCCTGTAGCAACCACCACCAATCAGTGTCAAGAGACACAATCTTATTGTGGCAAAAGACTCACTATCTAGCATTGTTTTACCACAGAGCAATGGAATGATTGTAATCTAAACTTTGAATTGTGTAAAACTGTGCCCTGAGATTGTTTTGGGTGCAGCAGAAAAGTGCCAAAAAACTTGAAAAAATCAAATTAAAAGATTTTGAAGTAATTTAAAAGCTAAAAGATTCAAATAGAAGTAAATACAAGTTAGGCTAAATTGAAGGCTAATTTGAATATTTAAAATATTTTGAGAGTTTGTAAACCCATTGAAAATGAGTAGAATACAAACTTTCTACACTGATGTTTTTTCAATTATTTTCAAGTTCTTTATTTTTGATCTTTTTCATAAACATATAAGGGCAGATTTTGTTATTGGTTGAATTTTGAATAGATAAAAATTTAAAAAATTTTGGTGATTTTATATCGAATAGGTCCATTTTTGATCCAATTCGAATCGTTTCATCGCATCGTTCGAATTTACAAAAAAATTAGATTTTCCAAAACTTAGAAAAAAGCTTTGTTAAGGCTATGGGAGGTCCCCCTTAGGCTAAAATGGCAATTTGGCAGGTTTAAGATGGAAAATGTTTGAATTCAAATTTGTTTAAAAAGACAGTACTTCGAAATTTTCAAATTTTCTCAATTTAAATCAAATGTTGGGCTATTCGATAGTCAAAGTAGCCCAAAATTACTTCAAAATTGGAATTTTAAAAATTAAAATTTAATTCAGAAATTCACTTTGACCCTTAATAAATGTGCCCCTAAATGTTTGAATTTTAAAAAAAAATCTATTTGGCTTTTCGAATGGTATTCTTTCTCTAAAAACTTTTTTTTTTTTAAATTTCTCTAAAACACAAAAATTGTGATTTAATGTGTGTAAGAACCATGAAAAATTCTATTGAAAAAATTAGTCGAAGTCCCATAGAAGTCAGTGAGAGATGTGCTCATACAATTTATTTATTTAATGTCGGATTTTAGTGATTTTAAAAGCTTTTTAAACCATGACTTAACACATAAACTCTAAAACAACAATTGTCATTGAATTTATTACAAGATCCGATTAGAAAAAGCATAAAAATAAAAGGCTCTGAACAAATACAAATATCACTAAAACATCTAAACTTTTTGGACAATTCCTAGTGAAAAAAATCCCAAACTTCTAAAAGTTCAAATAGATTTAAAGAGGTTCAATCAGATCAACACAGCTCCCATTGACTTCTATAGGATCTTGGCAACTTTTACTTTGCAAAGTTTGGTATTAGAAATTTTGGGGGGTTTTATTATGCAAATATGTCAAATTTGTAGAGCTTTTTAGAAATATAGGAAAACCACATAAATCTCAATTCAGTTGTCAGTAAATGGGCCTCTTAGAGGTTTTGGATTTTTTTGTTTATAATTGTCTTTTACAGGTTTAAGAAATATTTGTATGTTTTTCAGATTGTTTGGCACTTTTTTCTGGTCATACTATTTATGTTTATATCTTTTAAGAACTTTCTTGGCATTCATGGTTTTAGAGAAATATAGTAGTTTAATCATGGTTTCAAGAAGTTCTAATACAACACTATACTCACCCAATACTCACCCAACTGCCTACTACGCTCCTCTACTGACCTGCTACTCAACTCTTCTCTCATTACCTCCTCACATGCTCGCATTCAAGACTTTGCAAGAGCTGCACCCCTCCTCTGGAATTCTCTCCCACGGTCTGACCGACTTTCTCCCAATCTTTCAGCTTTCAAGAAATCTCTAAAAACCCACTTTTTTAGAGAAGCCTACCCTCACTGTTAACTACTCAATGCAATACCGCTTACAGTACTACATCTCTCACCCACTTTACTCTGATCTTGCCCACTCCCACACCTTGTGTATCATTCCCTTCCCGTTAGCTTTTTCTGTACAAGGCCTTCCTCACCTCCTGTACCAGTATTTATTGTAATGTATGTAACTGCATATTTATTGTGATGTATGTAACTCCTTATGTTCTATGTATGTAATTCATGTGATTTGGTTGTATAATCACATTCACTTTACAGCACTACGCAACAAGTTGGCGCAATAGAAATACATGTTAATAATAATAATAATAATAATACAACAAAAATTTGACCTTTCAAAAATGGCCCTCTAAAATTCACAAATTCACATTTTGATAAACAAGTCCCCCCATTTGTGGTGTAGTAGAGAACTAAATTCTCTACATAAAATACTACATAAAGCATTGAAGCTATGTAAATAAGAGACAGTAAAAAATGGTATCCATTATCTGGAAACTCTTTATCTAAAAAGCTCCCAATTATGGTATGGCCATTTTCCATTGACTCCATTTTACCCAAATATTACACATTTTTAAAAATGATTTCTTTTTTCTCAAACAATACATTGTACTTGATCTGATTATTCATCCTTATTGCAAGTGAAAACAGCTAGGTGGGCTTTTTTAATGTGTACATGATTTTCTTGTAGACTTAAGATCCATTATCCAGAAAACTCCATGTCCCAAGCATTCTGAATATCAGGTCCCATACATGTACTAGCTTTTAAAATAGAGAAGTTTACTATTTAGAACACTAAAATCTGTTCTTTCACAGTCAGCTGCATGGATTCAGAAGAAAACAAGAAATTCACGTTATTATAAAGTGATTTACTTTGCCTATCACAAACTGGGAATGGATTTAGTGGTGTAAAATTAGAAAATGCATCATGCCAGTAAAACAAAATGAAATTATAGCCTTATCTACTTTCTAAGGGAAGTAAATGTAGTTAATGGAACCCTCAGAAATTGAACTTAACACATTCCGATACTTTAAATCTGTGTTCTTGGCTTTTTGGAATGAGATCTGTAAGTGGAGAGATTAATCATTCACTTTAACAAGAATTGCCTTCATAGAGTGATTAAGGTGACACACAGGCTAGGACTTTAAAACCTTTTATAGCCAAATCAATCAGTCTTGAACATGATAATATGATCTTAAGTGCTGATTTTCTAAGAGAGATCAAATACAATGGTGGACATGACAGGAACTTGAAGTTATTGTTTATATATATTTATATCTTGAGTCAATGAGAACTCAAAGCTTCAATTGATTTCAGGATTCCCTCTTTAGGTGTAGCGATGGAGTTCTCTTTAAAAGACTTGCAGTAGATTTACCCACTGCCGGAGGAGAGTAATGTCCAAATACATTTTTCAGCAAACACTGTTAGATGCCTTTTGTGTATGTCTGAAATTTTGGACTGACCCTCTAGCCTAAAACAATTGGGGTGTCACATGGCACTCTGATCCTATTTCTGACTTGTTTGTGAAATTATTGTTATGTCTAGAGATGGGCGAATTTGGCCCATTTTGCTTCTCAAAAAATTTGCAGCGGACAAAAATTTGTTGATGCCCATCAAAATGTTTTTGACGTGTTTTGTTTTCATGCGCTTCCTTTTTTTGATGTGTGATTCCATTCAAGTCCATGGACATCATTTCTTCAGAAACACAATTTGCCCATCTCTGGTTATGGCCCTTCTTTAATTTATCCATAGTAAAGCACTTCATTCCTTGCTGACTAGTGATGGACGAAATGGCAGGAATTCAACAAAATGCATTGAAGTCTATTACGCTATGGATGTCACCACTGAATGTGACTAGAGGGACACGGCAACAATACATTTATAGTATCAAGAAGGCCCAAACTGGCAATCTGCGCCAGAGGGGCTGCTGTAAGATGCAATAGAAAGTCACTTTTTATTGGTCTGGTGGTGGCTGTTTGAGCCTCAGTATGCTTGGAATTCCATGGCCTATTTAGACTCCCAGTTCAGACCTGGTATCGAGGGAACTATAATGATAGTAATAGATAAGGGAAATAAATTAATTCAAGAAACAATGAAGCCAAGAAACAATAATAATACAATATATTAAAAATAAATCAGTTAACAACTTGATTCCAATGAACTCTGGAACTCTAAGAACCTGCTATACTCCAAATGGAAAGGCTTTGACATAGGAGGTAAAATAACACATTGCCTAAAACAAATGGTCCTCATTGAGTTCACAAAGCTGGCACTCACATCACGAATGTTCTGATGGCCTGGGTTTAGTTCAGGATCAATCCATAGATCCACAGCAGAGAAGGAATTCACACTCTCAGGGCTGAAGGTGAAGTTGTTTCCACCCAATAAATCTATTGTTACATCTTTTGTGCATATATTTCTATGTATACAATGAAGGCAGTCTGCAGTCCAAATGTCTGTATTTCTCAAAGTGCATTATTCCATAAATTAAACCAATGTTTGACTCTGCAGAACCCTGGAGCTACAGCTGACCTACATTTGGTTGTAGCTCTGGGTTACCACAGAAGTTGCATTAGTAGGGGCACCAGACATGTACCCAGTGAATCTGACTACACTGGCAGATGCTAGTTGCGATTTTGTGTCCAAATTTGCATCAGAACGGTGGTGCAATTACATTTGTTTTAATGCATCAGTTGCAATTGAGGAGGAAGCAACTCCGAGGCTGAATGGGTTAAAAAAGCATGTTATTGTCTGAAATTGCACTTTGTACATTTCCCTTGTTTTTTTTTTTAATGACCCCAAAAAAACTAAAACATACCAAAAGGTGCAAAAAAAACCCCATCAACATGGATGTACAGTATCTTTATTTGAATTATATTCTAATTGTCTTGGTTTTCTCAGGGTTCATAGATTTGCACATCCAAAACCTAAAGAAATCAAAATCACCCAAAGTCACCCATCAATATTTACAGGCTGAAAATTTAAAACACAAGATAACAGCTGCCTGGTAGATCTAAGAACAGCACTCAGTAGTAAAACCCATGTCCCACTGCATACTATTCAGTTACATTGAGAAGGAAAAACAACAGCCTGCCAGAAAGCAGTTCCCTCCTAATGTGCTGGAACAAGTCACATGACCAGGGGCAGCTGGGAAATTGACAAAATGGCTAGCCCCATGTCAGATTTCAAAACTGAATATAAAAAAATCTGTTTGCTCTTTTGAGAAATGGATTTCAGTGCAGAAGTCTACTGGAGCAGCACTTTTAACTGATGCGTTTTTAAAAAAAAAAACATGTTTTCCCATGACAGTTTCCCTTTAAAGCAAAGCTGCAAAAAGGAAAACAACAGGTTGCATTTAACAATATAATTTATCTTTTTCAAAAGCCAGAATTGTCATCAGGCAAGTCTGTGGTCAGGATGACCAGGCAGCCTGAGATGACTCTGTTTTTGATGCCCCTTTGTTATATTCACTTTATTGAAACTAAAACATTTACCTTCCCAAATCTTGCTCTCATTTTATAGCCATGACAATTTATCACCTATTTGGCTGAGTAAAAGAGCAGCTTAGACCAAGGAAACAGTGTTAAATTGTTTCTGTTATTTGTTTATAGCAGATTGAGGCAATAAAAATACATGGCTGTGTCACAGGAATTGAATTATTAGTTTGTTAGTTCAGACTCTGTGGATCACAGATGTTTGCAATGCTTTGCTTTTATATGCCGCTTATACATTAAGAATAGAGAAAGAAATAAGTACAGATATTGGAGCCATTATCCAGAGTCAAAAGGTGCAAGATACATACAGTAGTAGATAACAGATAAGCTCTGTAGCATTTAATGGGATTCTTCAGTACTTATCTGTTATCTACTGTGTATCCTGTGCTTGAATGGCTGCCCCCATGGCTACACAGCAGCTTGTTTATATAAACTATAGTAGTACTTATCTGTTATCTACTGTGTATCCTGTGCTTGAATGGCTGTCCCCATGGCTACGCAGCAGCTTATTTATATAAACTATAGTAGTACTTATCTGTTATCTACTGTGTATCCTTGAATTACTTCAATGACTGCCCCATGGGTATACAACAGTTTGTTTATATAAACTATAGTAGTACTTATCTGTTATCTACTGTGTATCCTGTGCTTGAATGATTGCCCCCCATGGCTACACAGCAGCTTGTTTATATAAACTATAGTAGTACTTATCTGTTATCTACTGTGTATCCTGTGCTTGAATTGCTGCCCCCATGGCTACACAGCAGCTTGTTTATATAAACCATAGTAGTACTTATCTGTTATCTACTGTGTATCCTGTGCTTGAATTGCTGCCCCTTGGCTATGCAGCAGCTTGTTTATATAAACTATAGTAGTACTTATCTGTTATCTACTGTGTATCCTGTGCTTGAATTGCTGCCCCCATGGCTATGCAGCAGCTTGTTTATATAAACTATAGTAGAGTTTCTGAAGCAAACACACCATTTTTTCTAGTATTTTCATTACTTTCGGACACTTTCATTTGCTGTTGTTTCTGTTCTTTTAACTGGCCTTTTTTTAAATCCTCTATTTTTTCTGGTTGAGGTTTATTTTTTATTTTTTTTAAATCCCTATTTTTCAAAATTAATTTTTAATGATCTTAAAATGATCAGATGTTTTTAACTCCAGCTCAGATGTACCAGGATACCACTGACTTCCTGGGAAGTAGATATTCAATTCTGGTTTTTACTTAGCCAATAGTGATGGGCAGATCTGACCCCCTTTCTCTTTGCATAGAATTTGTGAAAACGGCATAAAATGTGCCAAATGCATTGGAGTCCATGGACAATTCATGTTTTTATTGTCGTGAGAAAAAAATTTTTACCCATCTTTTTTTGTGGCAAAACCTGGTGGAAAAATTTTGCTCATCACTACTAATTGTTTTGGTGCCTGACTTCTAGTGATGGGCGAATTTATTCGGCAGGGGCGAATTCGCCAACAAAAACGAGTAGCCCGTCGTTTTTGACGCGGCACGCCGAAAACGACGCGACGTGCGACTCGTTTCGAGAATTTTTCGCCAATTCGTGAATTTCTCTGGAAATTAGCGAATTTTTCGGCGAAGCAAAACGCGGGAGTTTCACCCATCACTACTGACTTCCAAAGTGGCTTCTATCAGTTTATAAATAATATGGAGGAAACAATGAATTTTACAATTAATTCGAACATACGTAACCCATATCAGTTTTTTGGATGTACAAATTATAAAAGATGGAAGTATAAAACCGAGTTATATATGAAGTCTACAGACTAAAATAATCTGTTACATTTCGATAGCTTCCATTCAGAAGCTGATGTTGGTAGTCAAAAATCACAAACATCTCTTTTTTTACAAAGACCAAAATTTGGGACCTTTTCTTGTTTACATTGTTGCCAATGCAATTCAATTATCAATGGGAGTACCTTCAATTACCCGTATTCTGGTAAACAATGCAACATAAAACAATACTACACATGCAAATCCACATTTGTCATTCATTTAATGAAATGTCCTTGTGGCCTGTTATATAGGTGAATCTTATTTCAAAACACAAGTTGACTAACCATCTGAAAAACCCAGGAAATACTTAAAAAAAAAAGGGTAAAGTATTCAGTAGTAGAGGTACTGCAATCACGCCTCAGTTAATTCATTCATGTATTAGCAAAATATAAAGAATAATTGTAATTTTGTAAGAAATAGAGACAGAATGTCTATAAATCAAAACACAAAAGTTTTTACACTTTCTACACTCTCTGCATACATCTGTAATTTATAGACTTCTTAATGATTTTTAATCACGTGTATGGACTTCACATGGTCCTAATGGTGACATAAGGACTTTTAAACCAATGAATTGTTCATGCTTGATTATTTTGTACATACTGTACAGTACTAGAGGTATGTTCTAATTTATCCTTGAATTCTTTCCTTGGAATCAGCTCCCACAATGTTTTCGTATTTGTGGACTCTCTATGGATTTCTTATCACATGAATGGACCCTATCTTAATGGTGGAATGGAATTTTCAATCAATGAATTATTTATTATTATTTGATTATTCATGCTTGATTATTGCGTGTACATACTAGAGGCACATTCTAAATTATCTTTGAATTTTTCCCTTGAGTCACCTCCCACTACCTCTCCCCTATTTAACATAGTACTTGATAGGTAGGTTTAGGCTTGATAAAGGGCCCAGTGTGGCCTGAAATATTGCCAAACTTTTTTGAGCCAATAAAAACACTTTTCTGTGCACTTCAAATTGGACCAGTGTGCTACAGTTTTATTGGATTTTTCCAAAGTGGCTTGAACCTGCAGCAAAAAACAGGAACATTTATGTATAATTTCTTCGGTCAAACTTAATTGAGATTGATCCACTCAAGATATTTCTTAAATACAATAAGATTAGAGGAAAAAACAAGATCAGTTGATGCAAGAGAGAATGTGCAACATAAATACAAGATAGTTAAACACAATTACATGATTTCTGATACATGTGCATCTTAGGGGTAGATATATTCAAATTCAAATCAATGTGTTTTTGGCAGTGTTTTTTTCATAGACTTATGCAATCTAGTTTTTCTCATGAAGGTTTTTTTCATAAAAATTCTAGTGGACAAAGAAAATTGCAATAGTAAATCCCCCCCTCAAAAAAAAATTGTTTTTCACCATAGTGTTGTGGAAAAAATACGCATTTGGAAACTAAAAGAGCTACTTAGTCTAAGGCTTAAAATGGAGTCCTTTCTCTATCGACAGGTTGGCATTGATATTACAGGGACAGGCCAGGATTTGTGGTAAGGTCTCAAAGGCCCGAGGCTGGGGGTGGGGGGCATGCAGCCCAGCCTCAATCTAAAGCACCTATAATCCCCATTGTTCTGGCACATGGGTGCTTACATGGGGAAAAGGTGGGGCACTTGTGAGGGATTTGGGCACTAGGACTCTGCAGGCCTAAAGGTGCCCAGGGCAGAAATCCAGGCCTGACAAGGACTTAATTTAAGGCTGACCTTGGAACAACTTCAAAACAGCAGTGAACACTATCATTGGTTTATACATTTTTTTCTTGACATTTTTTACAATTTATAAAGTTCACAATACAAGAAGTTCTCTTCTAAATATAGATACATCATTTTTTTTCCTAATATAATTACTTTTAAGACAAAAAAAAAACATTTGTTTGTTTTTTTTCTCCTGCAGAAAATGCAAAAATAAATAAGAAAAATGTATGCAGGGAGACGTGTCTGGATTACTGATAAGATGAAAAGAAATTGTTAAAATATATAGTAAGATGACAAGAATTAATCTTGTAGCAATCCTGAATTTAATTCCAGGCCTGCTCACAAGTGCAGATAAATCATTCCACCCTAATGATACATGCAACTCAAAGAAATATAGACTCTACGCACCCTGTGCTCATTTAGCCAGAGACAGACAGACATACTGTAAATCTAATTTGGAATGAATATATTTTGCTTTTTGTTTTCTATATTGGCGCACACTCAAATATAAACTTTATTTCATTAAAAAATGGAATAATTTTAACGGGTAAAACTGTTACATAAAAACACTAATAAAAGCCCAAGGCACTTGTTCTCAAACTGTGATCCTACGAGTCAAGTCTCACGTTTCACTGCAAATCTAGTGAAGCCCCAATGGCCTTGTTTATTATTATCTGCTATTTTTTTCCGAAAGTTCAAATGATTCTCATGTATAGGAATGCTTGGAACCTGGGGGTTTTCCAGATCTTTCCAGAACTTTCTATAATTTGGATCTTTGTACAGGTATGGGATCTATTATCCAGAAT
>CM044432.1:191532144-191543223 GCA_024363595.1 Xenopus borealis
TTTTCCCCAGAGATATTTCTGTAATTTGGGTCTCCTTTTAATACAATTACATTTTTTTAATGAATGTTCCTTTAATACAATGTTCACAAACATAAGAACCTTTGTATTCATTGGCCAATCACATCTTAGAGACCTTCAAGAATTAATTTAACTGAAAGTTAGGATGCAAAGTCAAAAAAACCCTGCCCCTAAAAATCCAATTCCAAATGAATAGACAATAGAAAAGCTTTCCAATGATGAAATAAAGCAAGCTCTTGTTTCACTTTTTGATAAACATTCCCCCCAAAATCGATTACAATAGGTAATTACATTATAGTTAAAGTACCTATGGATGAACATATACAGGATAGGATTGGGACTTGTTTTAAAGAATGCTCTAAACTTGGGGTTTTCGGGTCATTTGTAACTATGTCTAGTGATGGGCGAATTTATTCGCGAGGGGCGAATTCGTGGTGAATTCCCGCGAATCACCAGCAAAACTTCGCTTGGCAAAAATTCGCCGAAAACAATGCGACGCACGTCGGAAACTACGCGAAATGCCAAAGTTGACGCGACGCGCGTCAAAAGCGTCCCGTGACTCGTTTCTCTGCAAATTTTTCGGCGCAGCGAATCTCGGGAGATTCGCCCATCACTACTTATGTCCACTAAAATATCATTTAAATATTAATTAAACCCAACAGGCTGATTCTGCTTCAAATTTTGATTAATTATTTCATGGTTGGGATCAAGTATAAGGTACTGTTTTATTATTACAGAGAAAAAGGTTTATTTGCTCTGGTTTTACTGTTCACCAACACAAGTCAGGAAACTTACCTTGAACCACGCGCATTTTATAACATTGGCGGTGGGGTCAAGCTAATCACGGTGCTGCTTTATATTATAGCCCTTAAATCTATCCCCTCACAAACAGGCTGCAAGTCAGAGCCCTAAATAGCTGCCATAGCAGGAAAGGACTTTGTATTCGGCCCAAAGATATTTTCCTTGTTGTTGCAGGTTAATCTAGCAAGATTGTCACCCAGACCTTGCTTGTAGACTTATAAAATATGATATTTGTGAGGAGAAATGAGAGCCGGCAGCAGTAAATGTTATGGCTCCGGGAAAACCAAGAGAAATGCGACGGGGAAGCCATTTGTACCTGTAAGAAAAAAAGAATATAATTATCAGCAAAGTTTTGCCTTTTTTTGCCCTTGACAACAGATTTGATGAAAGACTTAGTGGGGATTGTTTGTGGAGCAGAAACAAACACAGGTAGACACTATAAATTTTGTGCATAATGTTGTGTAAATATAATTCTCAAGTTTTTAAATGGCTCCACCGTTCCAAACCGCGTACGTTGTGTGCCCAAAGCTTTATAACTTTATTCCGGCAAGCGCATTATTCTCCTCCCGCCATCGTTTCAAGGCCCTTGGCTTTTATTTCCACTAGACAGGAACACTTCCATCATGATTATGCAAAAAGGATTCCAGGGGAGCCAGGACGAATGAAAAATAAGATCTTATTTAAGTGATGGATGGGAAGAATGATTGTTTATTTATTTTACTTTGATTGAAAACATTTCCGCTGCTGCAGGTTGGTTATTTTTTTTTTCCTCGATGCACCTTATTTCTGCTCAGAATTGATGACACGGGTTTATCATAAAGCAGGAGAATTCTGGTTTGCATTAAAGGGCAACTCTGCATGCTGAGAGTCCTATGTTCAGCACAGCATATTTCTGTAACCCTATCTAGGCTGGGCTGGACCTTGTTCGGCTAAGAAACAGGCAGAGCACCGGTTACATTTGACCCTCTCTCCACAGATGGGCATTTGCTACATAAAAAGGTGAAGGAATGGTGTTGTGAAACTGCACTTCACTTGGGTAGATTAGGGGTAGATTAATCAAAGAGTGAAGTTAAGAGTGAAGTTCCGCCACTAGAGGGAAATTCCACAGCTCTCAATTAATTTCGATGGAATTTTGCAAGGCATATTCATCAATGGGTGAACTTTCACTTCACCCATTGATGAATATGCCTTGCAAAATCCCATAGAAATTAATTGAGAGCTGTGGACTTTCCCTCTAGTGGCGGAACTTCACTCTTTGATGAATCTCCCCCATAGTGTCTATAAACTGTCTGTTGCTTAAGTATTAATTGTGAGGGTAAAAACATGTCTCTTAAATCAACTTCAGAAGATGCCTATCTTAGATGCCCTCATCCCTGTTTTAAAAGAAATAATAGTTTTCAGTGACAATCTCTAGATGGAGCTGTTAGGTAGAGGATCCCATGGAGGAGGTTCTGGATCAGCTTCTCCTCTGTGGCTCTGTGGAGGAGTTTTCCCCATGGAGGTTATATGAAGGCGAGAGCCACTTCCCTTTTGGCTTATAAGAAGATATAAGGTATTGGTGCTGGAAAGCTGAAGACTTGCCACCTCAGAAATGTTCTAAAGGAAACAGTAAGTAGGTTAGGCAGTGGTAAACCAGTTTGGTTGAGCTTGCTGTAGTAGGTGAGTAGCAGGTGTAGGCTGTGTAGCCAAGCAGCTGAGCTCCAACAAGGAAGAAGAGAAGGACCAGTGTCCTAGTAAAAGAAGTGCCAAGGCAGTAACAAGTTCATAGCCAATTAACTGGTAACCAAAGTGGAGATTCCAAGCGTCAAGACGAAATAGTAAAAGCCAGGCACAGGTCAGGTTCAGCGGTAATTAGGGAAAAATCAAAAGAAGAGTCAAGAGCAGGCAAATAGTCAAACCAGAAATCAATTCACAATAGAACACTCTGTCCGTCAGAATATGATCTCCTCACACTGGATTGAGGCCATTGAAACCTATTTAAACTCTTTGCACATGCATCAAATCATACACATGAGTGCATCAAATATGCAGGTGACTACGTGAACGCATTGAAGCACAGGCATTACAATGTGGAGAAGAGCGCAAATTGATGCCCATGTGTGTGCAGGCTGGACCAGCGAGAGCACTGAGATCCTTTAACCAGCAAACACCTTGATAGACACATATAAGGACTTATTTACCACTGACACCAGAAAGTTCTAGAATGTGAACTGGGGCAGTGCAAGCCTGATACTTTTTCTCAAAAGAGAAATCAATATTAATACCCTAGTTGTAAGACTATTATACTTTATGTCATTTTAATAAATCCCTTTTTCTACTAATTGTTATTTATATGCACAATTATCATAAAGTATTGAAAGTGTTTTACAATTCTTAATTGAACTCGTATAAATGTGACAATTATTGAAGAGAAGACTGATAGCCATGCTTGTTTCAAACATAAAGTATCTCGGTAAGAATGTCAAAATGATATGTCTTCAATAGAATTGGCACTCACCTTTCTATAAAAGCTCCCACTGACATATTTTCAAAGGATATTCCAAATAGATAATCGTAATTGGGTTCATGTTTGTGTTTATTCCTGATAAGGATCAGCCATGAACTCCATCAAAATGTTACATCATTTAAAAAAAATGTTTATTTACCTGTAAAGTCAGATTCATACATGTAACTATTTTTCAGTCTTACATTTTAGACCAAGAGTAGGATACATGGTAGGATTAGGCTGTTGGGACACTGGGGAAAAACCCAGTGAGCTCTGGCTTCCATGGGCCCCACCGACCTAGATCCAACCCTACTCTGATCCGTTCATAGTGCACTCATGGGGGGAGGGGTGTGGTGGTCCATGGGGTAGCAGTCCCAGTGGGCCTCACACAACCCAGTACTACCCTATAGATACCTGGATTTCCCTAGTCTCCTTCCCAAACCAAGGGAATTATTATGAATTTGCTCTCACCTTTACTGTTATAACAGCCCTACTATTTTGAGAAGGTTCCCACTAGTTGTTGGAATGTTGTTGCTGAGATATGCTTCTGTTTAGCCTCAGAATTCAGAGGTTGGACGCAGATATTAGGGATGAGGCCTTTTGGGTTTGCTTTATGGTTTCCAATTCATCCCACTGGGATTCAGATGGGTTGATATCAGGTCAATCAAGTTCATCTACTCTATTGTTGTGATCCAATTATGTATGGACCTTATTTTGTGACTTCCCCAAACTATTGTAACAAAATTCAAACATGGAGTGATGAAGAAAGTCATTGTATGAGGTAGTGGCACCTCTGTCAGCAATAATGTGTGACTTGAATGGTCAATGTGGGGCCAATTTCAGTATATGGTTCACCTACTTCTGACCATACAGGGTAACTTTGAGGCACCTTGTTCTAAACGCTCAGTTACAACAGTAGCTTCAATGAAGAAATTCTTACTTGATTTTATGCTGCAATAACCTTTGAACAAGCCTGAGAAAATAACATCCTTCCAAACCCACAGTTACAGTAGACTAGGCATTTTATACAGCTACAAACATGAATAAAGAGCCCATTATTTTCCTCCTTCTCAATGCTAATTGCCTAAAAATCACAGCTATGAATATTCTCCAAATGAATCCTGATCTAAAATATTTATCCTAAAGGCAAGATTTTTTTTTTTTGCCGTCTCATCACCTTCATTTACATAGTTTAATATTTACCACATTTAACTTTGCAGCCTCACAGCCCCCAGTAAGGAAAGCAATAATATTCCCATGCACTCTTCCACAGTTTGCTTTAAAGAATGAGACATGTGCCATTCTAGCATTATGTGACCTTTTATTGTAACATTATACTCTGATGTATGTGGCAGCACGTAATAAGAAACAGTCACATATCCCAGGGTGAAACTAGAACAAAAATCTATGTGCTGGGAAATCTGTACAAAATATGAAATTGGAACCTATGATGGACCTGCAGGTAACAAAATAATTTCATTTGAAAAAAGCAAGAATTGTCAGAAACTAAAGTTGAGCCTATAGTGTTTTCCTGTTGTTTAGAATATTTAAAATGTTAATACATTTATGATATTAATATTCAAAGCAAATGTGGAGTGAGTTTCCATGTTCAGCCTGATTATTCATTGTTAGCCTGATTATCCCTGTTTTCCAAAAAGTTGTCAGTACTGGCGTTTCTCTGCAAAGAACCGTATAATTAACCCTTGCTGGATGAGCTCATTCTTTCTGCTAAGACTGTATAATTAACCCTTGCTGGGTGAGCTCATTCTTTCTGCTAAGACTGTATAATTAACCCTTGCTGGGTGAGGTCATTCTTTCTGCTAAGACTGTATAATTAACCCTTGCTGGCTCATCTCATTCTCTACTAAGACTGAATAATTAAAACTTGCTGGCTGAGCTCATTCTCTCTGCAAATACTGTATGATTAACCCTTGCTGACTGTGCTCATTCTCTCTGTATAGACTGTATATTTAACACTTGCTCTATGAGCTCATTCTTTCTGCAAAGACTGTATATAAACCCTTGCTGACTGTGCTCATTCTCTCTGTATATTTAACCCTTGCTGTATGAGCTCATTCTCTCTGTATAGACTGTATACTACACAAATACTGTATAATTAAGCCTTGTTGGCTGCGCTCACTCACTATGCAAATACTGTATAATTAACCCTTGCTGGCTGTGCTCAAGCACTATGCAAAGACTTTTAATTAATCCTTGCTGGTGAGCCCTTCCTCTGTAAGACATTACTACTAATTGTTGGCACGAAGACTTGCCCTGAAGACCGGCTCTGAAAGGTGCCCAGTTCTTCCCTTCCCTTCTGACATCTTCTGTTGACCTGGCAGTTTCATTCCTGTGATACTTACAGTACCTTCAGAAGGATCATGTAGTACCATGTACCTGGTAAGGAAGCAGGCTTATCATTAAGCCCAATTTACTTAAAGCACTATTTTTCCACTGACAGGTTTACTTTCCTGCATATCTTTGCTGTCTTTTCCGGTCTGGTCAAGTTCTCTGTTGTTTCTTGGGTTCCTACAAGAGATGCCCCATTATCAGGTACTTATTCTTGCCTACTGCTTGCCAAAGGATTCATTATAGTAATTAGAAAAGTTGCCTAACATTGTGTGGGTGGGAGGGACTGAATATGGGACCAGACAGAATGGTGCCTCCACTTAGTGGGCATTAATAAGCACACTGTCAGGAATGCCATTAGGAGGCAATATACAAATTTAACGTCAGTATTAAATGTTATACAGGAAAAAGTAAAAAAGGAAAATTCAGTGAGCATCTAACACAGTAGAACACACTTGCAATGGGGACACCTAGGGGGTCTGTTCTTTCAAGCGTTCTTAGAAACCAATACATTGGTATCTTTTCAATACACTTTTCATTGGATAAGGCAGTTGCTCACAAGTAGCAGCTCGGTGAGCCATGAAGATAGAAACTCTTAGTACATCGAGGTAAGGATCCTCTGAGCCATACAGCTAACAATTTAAACCCTGCAACCAAGAATTTTGTATCTTATTAATTACCCCCCTCTCAAAAGAACCCCAGCACTTGGATATCCTAGTTAATCTGTATTAAGGGCAAAGGGATGAGGCATGAAATCACATTCCAAGCCAATGATTTCTAAGACTTTATATACCTTTTAAAGAACTAATTTTGCATATCCATGTCCTATTAGAACTAGATTTGAAATGATACCAGTATGTTAAATATTAGAGTAGTATTGCAGTCCTACGGGCATATAATACATTGTGCAGATGGATTACTTGCAGGGGGATCATTACAGAATTGCACAGGTGTTAATGACTATCCATCTCCATTAGCTGCATGGATTATTAAAGCCATTATATGGGAACATTCTGCTCTAAATGATATGAAAACAGACGTTTGTTTTTTGGTGTAAGTGCTGGTTCATATATATTGATGGCATGCAAAGTTCCTCTCATCAGAATGTTCCAGCTTTCTCCCTGTATTCTGCACTGTCATGTCATACTGAGAAATGAGCCATCTTGCATTTATATGGGAATGATCATTAAAAAATGTTGGTTAATGGGCTATTTTGGCAGCCAGGAAGATTGCTAAGTCATTTATCACACTGATGGGTGGATATATGAAATATGGTAAAACCTTTACAGTTTAGAATGCAAATGAGAAAAACTACTAAGCAGATTCAAATCTGTAAAGATTAATTAAATGATTTAAACAAAAAAAAAATAAGAAAATCCATTAAAGGTTAAATTTTACATGCTTAAGGCTTGGTCTGTACAGTGGTAAATGGATCACTTCCCGGGGCCTTCATTACTCTGCCCCATTCCCCTACTGGAATTGCCAGCTGTAGATGCATGTAAAATTGGCCATGTACAGACAGATCTGCTTGTTTGGTGAGGATGCACAATGTGTGGATCTGGAGTAGATTTGGTCTCCCATATGTGGGGTCAAATAATGTTCATCTGATTATTTGCCCTTGGAATTATCTAGTGGGGCCTAGAGAGACCCATCAAAACAACATAATCTACATGCTGGTGTGCACCTCAATTGACAGGATTTTCAAATTTGCCCATTTCGTATCTGAATTATATCTGATTGCTGATTTTGGGCCAGACAGTACTTGGATAGGCCCATCTGCTGGCTCCATACATGCTTCAATACGCTACCAGCTCAGTCTGGTGCGACCAAATTGGCAGATTATATTAGTCCATGTACTGTACATACCACTATAAATCTGCTTATTTGAAGAGTGTACGGTCACGCCGGTGAAGTCATGATGTCACGGCAAAGAGCAAATTTCCATATAAACTGCACCAGGGACCCAAGCATGTTTTTACTAAGGAAGACATATAGCCTTTAGACTTGTAGTCAGGACTTAGGAGGCAGTTTGATAATGGAGAACAGGCCCAAATCTAGTCACGTTGTATCCAATGGGTTTATCAATCTTGCATAAAAAATTCAGGTCATGGTCAAGGCAGGCTGCAATCAAAACTGTCAGGTAGAGAGTCAACAAAACTAGATAATTAGTAAAGAATTATAGCAAACTTATGAACTAAGATTTACAGACAGGTATCAAAGCCATAGCCATGGTTTTTCGTTTGATGCTGGGGCATCCCAACATGACCTGAAGCATAATGATGTTGGATCATGTCACAGGTCAGCATTACTTTGAAAGCACAAAGGATCTTTACCACCATGTGCTGGGCCAAACCAGGCTAATCAGATGGTTTAACCTTTGAGTTAAGCTGAATCAAGACTTGAAAACCATCTAATACCTGCTAGTACGCTTATGTCTGTCATGCATAGAGGGGCTAACATTCAGAGACATAAGAGACACATTGATGTTATCAATAAAGTAATGTTATGGCATGAATATTATGGCTCCACCTTTTTAAACAATGAGTTGCAGCAGTGAGTATGTTCTCTATTTTAAGTGGTGGCTTCCTGGAAAGAGAGTGAAATATTTCACCATTATGTATTATAAGTGCAGTATTATTCTAACTATTATTTGCAGTTCTCAGTAAGGTTATAACTGAGCATGAAACATCATGAATTATTTAAGAAACATATTGAAGGTTTTTGGGATGTAATATTTTATTAAAAGTATCTCCTCCAAGACATCTCTCGTCTTTCAATGGCTATTGTCTAATTAGCTACTACAAAGAAATGAAGTACTCATTTATTTCATGTTCTTTCTCCTCTCAATTACCTGTGCAAAATTCTCATTAGTTTCCTTGTAAATTGCCCACTGTCTTGTTCTGTCTCTGTTCTACACTACAGTCCTTCTTTCCTTCAGCACTTTTAATGCTATTAACAGTTATCTTTAGAAGTACTTTTTAAAAAGTTAAATCATTAAAATGTTATTTTTTTCCCAACAGTTTTAATAATACAAAATGTGCTTGGATATCATAAGTAAAATGGAAATCTATTTAATAAAAAAAGGGCTAACCAAGCAATAGTAAGGTAAATAAAAGGCATTTTACATGACTAAAAAAATACATGTATACCTTATTTACATAGGGCATGTTATAGTAGTCTTATGCATAACAGGACCCCAAGTTCTTTCAGCAGATTCAATTCAATCCATGAAATGCATCTGGGCTAGGCTTGCTCCTCTGGTATAAAGCAAAAGGGCTTGTGTTTTGAAATAACCTCAGGAACAGCAGAACATTTCTGTCCATTCTAGTACCCAAGACTCAAAATGACTCATGGGGCTCATTTTCATAGGTCCTATTATGGTAGTCTCATGCACTACATGTGTCACAGAGTTTCCAAATTCTTTCAGAAGATTCCATTTGATCCATGAAATGGGTCTGAGCTAGTCTTGCTCCTCTGGCAGAAGGGCTTGTGTTTGTCATTGAAGGACCTCAACTACACCAGAGAAGGTCTTATAATTTCCAATTTTTTTTCAGCAGATATAATTTGCTCCACAAGATGGCTCTGGGATTGTTTTATGGCAGAAGGGCCAAGAAGAGGGCTCTGGGCTAGTCTTGCTCCTCTGGCAGAAGGGATTGTGTGTTGCCTATGGAAGACATCAGCTACCTGTCAATACAATGAAAAAGTGATGTACTTAGTTACATCTTGCCTCTCATTTATTTCTGTAAAAGTAAGTTTACTTTTGGGAATAAAGATTGTGAACTAAATATTTTAGTTAACATATATTTAGACTTATGTAAGCAATGTATGTCACAGTTCTAATCAACTATTGCAGTCAATCAGCATGTAGGCTATACTATTAAATTGTTTAAAATCATTGTTGTGTGTTGTTGGGATAGCCTCAGCAAAAAAAAGGAAAACATATTATCAGTTCTTCCAATATATGTTTTTGTTGGATATGATATGGTTCCAGTGGTATTCTTTTGAAATATAATCTGATTAGATGTTTCCTGATTTCTTCTCAAGGGGTTAAGCTGCCTCTATTGTCTCACTTTTTTATTTCTGTATAATCCTGAAAGAGCTGCACAATGTAACAGCTTGAAGTTTAGTTATGAAAACATTACCGATTTCACAGCAACTCAAGAACACTTGCTCTTTGAAGAACACTCAGTCTTGATAACCAGAACAGTCAGGCACTTCTCTTTGTCAATTTATCGTTACCCATAGAAAACAAGTTATTCCTAACTGTGAAATTTAATAAGTATGTGGTATAAAGATATCCCATCATGTCTGCCTCAACAGGACTCTTGGAAATATGAAGCTTTAGAGATTTTTTAGACATTATCAATATTTATATCAGTATCTTGGTCATGGAAGAAAGCATAAGGCAAGTAAATATTAACTACTTACCTAGAATCACCCAAATTGGAGAGATTAAAGAAAAATATAAATATTGAACAATGCATTGTGTCAATAGATGAAAGAGGTTTTTTGGAATACAAAGGCCTGATTTGGCAAAATGTGATGTAACAGTGTTTATATGGCACACGCAGTAGACCACAGTACATGTGATAGTATTTACTTTATATAGAGATAACCTTTGCTCTGTCTGTAATATGGAAATATTTCAGCTGAAGGGTTCATGGGTGCCATTTTGAAACACTACAAATGTCACACAAACAATAATCTGTCCCTAAAAATCTGTGAAATGCATTGAAGTCAATATGCATCAGATTTTTGTATGATCAACAAATTTTTATGCTCAAAACAATGCAAATGAGCAACAATTTGGCTAAAATCATCCTTTAAACAGCAGTTACTGTACATAGACATTGTAAATTGTAAGTCATTTCTTTTGGGGAGATCCCTAGTACTTCAATGGGGGAGAGTCCTTCAGGAAGGGACTAGACAAGGAGAAGATACCAAAGATCTGCAAAAAATGTATGGCTTAGGACAAAGTAGGCAGAGACAAAATGGAGGGTTGGAGTAACAGGAGAGAGTAGAGTGGGAATGGTAAAACACAGGGCAGACTGGAATGGAATAGAGTATATATAGAAAGATAGAGAAGCAGGATGGACTGTAGTGAGAAGAAGCAGCTGGAGAACACTGAGTAGGAAGGATAAACTAGACAGATTGGAGTGGGAGAGAGCAGTTGGAGAAACAGGAGAGGCTGGAGCAGGACATAGGACAATAACAAGTCAGGACTAGGCAAGTACTGTAGGAAAGCCAGGAGTAGCCAAATGTACATCCTCAAACATGAATGCCCAGACAAGGAAATAATGCTACTGAAAATCTTACATAGGGAAGACTAAGCACTGTTTTTGCCAATAAAGTTGGTGTGATGGTGTACACATTGGTTAAAGATATCCTGACACCTGAAATTAAACTCTTTTTTACATCTATTATAA
>CM044432.1:191543233-191560996 GCA_024363595.1 Xenopus borealis
AGGACGCCGCCATCTTGCGACGCAGGGTGAGTTCTCCTCACACTTTTCCATAAAGTATTTGCATGATGCTTTTACGTTACCTGTCTGATCCCCCATGTTCCTGTAGGAGGGGGCTGCCATATTTGTGCAGCAGGAGTCATTTAGCATTACAAACTGTAACTAACAGGCTGAGAAGGGACAGCCAGGTTGGCAAAGTCAGTCGGGCTTAGGAACTTCAACTAACAATTATATACAAAAACAAACCTCTCGGCAAAAAATGATCAACATGACCTATAGGTAATATTTGGGGGCAAATTCACTATTATTCCCGAAAATTTGCTCGACCAAATTCGAAATTTGAATGCTTAATGAATTGTTTTAGGCTATCATTTTGCTCGATATTCGATTTCTCGATAAATTTGTACGATCAGATACCGATCGTTCGATTTCACAAAAAAATCGTGAAATTTCCTTCGAACATCCGAAAAATTTGTACGATTCGAACGATCGAACGCTCCGATCGTACGAATGGTATTCGAGCAGGACTTGGGGGAGCTTCCCATTGGCTTCTATAGCAATTCGGTAAGTTCAATCTGGCGAAGTAGGCAGTCGAATAACTTTAACATTTTCATTCCTTCGATCATCGAATTATCGAATATCCGATCATTCGATCTATTCGATATTCGATGATCAAAGAGGCCAAATTTGAATATACGATTTCACAAAAAAATTGTACGATCGGTATTCAATCGAATTCGGTCGAACTTCGATCATTTCACGTGAATTTCGTAAATTTGCCCCTTAATGTACATTCATATGTTAAAAAGTAATTTTTAGTGACAGTATCACTTTAAAGTAGGTGATAAATCTGATTACAACAGGAACCTTCCAGCTACCTATTTGGCCCAGTAGTTAAGGAAGGGCATCAGTAAGCTGGGGGCATGCTTCAAATCCTAGCAAATCTATTGTCCAAACACCCTGTTATAATGTGTAAAACACATTAAAACAGATATAAATTACATTTATAAATAAAAGATGTTTCCAATTGATTTTACATTCATTTTTTCTAGTGATGAATGCTATATATTGTTCTTTCAAACTCTTTTACGTTGGTAACATTTTCATAATAACAGAATTTGCATAAAATCAGCACATTAAATGAGTAATGTGCGGTCCTGCTCCTCACTTTGCCTTAAACAGAATAAATAAGGTAGTGCCGGAAAATTTATACCACACTAAAAAGGAAAATTTATGGAGGAAAAATATATAGCAGACAGGGAATGTTAGCAGAGAGAGTATCTAAATGTAAATCAAAATACAGATCGCCTCCAAATTCTGCCGTTTCTGAAATCCTTCCAGGAAGAGAACTAAAATACTGGGCGACTAAACAATGTTATACATAAATAGATGTTTTTGAAGTGAAGCCTCAAGTTAAAGTTTTGTTTTCCCACCATAACTTTGAGAAAAGGTCAACTCAGCATTTCTGAGCGCCGCATTAAGATTAAATATGCTTCCTCTGCTAAAATGAAAACCCACAACCCAACAAATCAATCAAGCTTCCTTGTCACAACTCAATTTCATACTGTATTGTGTTCTGACTGGGCCAATACCTGCCTGACAGACAAATCCATGACCCTTATTATTTATGAGTGGCATTCATCTTAACTCTAATTTATTTCTGAACACTGTCTACTATCAAGTGGAACTGAGCAGCAATCCCATCAGTGTATTGTCTGCTCCACGTTAAGCTGGGAAAGATGATAACACATCACAGAAAATGGATCTTTTCTACAGATTTCAGACCTTTGGGATTTGAAGGCTTATACACTTTTTGTTGGAATTTTTCTTTCTGGGGTTTAACTAATTGCTTGGTTCCAGCATATTCTACTGTTTAAAGAAGTCCCCAGGCCAATAGGTAAGAATACTGATGCTAACTAATATATCTGTTGCTAAAATTCATAGCTTTGAGGCTTCAGGTGATCTAATTATCTGATAATGCTAATGTCTATTATGGAATAATCAATCCTGGTGTGATTTGCTAAAGATTTCCATTCCCTTATGTACCAGATGGGGTGGGGGCAATTCCACATCCTTTACATTGGGGATCCCCAGTCTTTTTAACCAGAAAGTCACATTCAAATGCAAAATGTTCCTGGGGTGCCATATAAGGGCTATTTGGTAGCTCCTATTTTGTTGGCTATTTAGTAGCTCCTATATGGACTGGCAGCCTACAGGAGGCTCTTTTGGCAGTACACCTGGTTTTTATAAAACAAAACTTTCCTTCAAAACAGGAATTCATGCACGTGCTTTGAGGCCACTGGAAAAAGGGACCAAGGAGCAACAGATTGTTCAAGCACCACTGAACAAATTCCATTCAATCATCCACATTGCAAATGGGACTTTCAGGATAATGTGTTGCATAATGTTGCTGTAAGGTCCTGTGCATGAAGAACCCTGGGATGACGTCACCTGTTCTGATGAGGTACCAACAGGAACGCTACTCAATTCAGGTGGGTGAGCAGGCATGGACTGGGCAACTGAACAGGAAAAAACCCAGTGGGTCCCATCCATAATTGACTCCTCTGACCCAGACTTGCTTCCTGCCGTGGGTATTGCACCCTTGCCCCTCCAGGCCATGATCAAAGCAGCAACAAGATAAAACAGGGTGCAGGGGGGGTTAGGACTGTGGGGGGTGGACCCAGATGATGTGCAGGTCCCTGAGGTGGCAGCCCCAGTGAGCCCTGGACCTTAGTCTGATGCTAGGAATGAGGAAAAGTATAGTCAATAATGGGGCAAGAAGTCACTACAGGCAACAAGGATAAAGGTCAATTAACAGCCTCAACCATATCCATGATCAGGAAACCCCTTATCCAGAAAGCTTAGAATTAAAAGTCATCTTCCATAGACTCCATTTATTATACACAAATAACTCACATTTTTGAAAATTATTTCTTTTTTATCTTTAACAATAAAACAATAACTAAAATAATAGTCGAGCCAAACTAAGATATAATTAATATAGTAACATAATAAGTTAGGTTGAAAAAAGACACACATCCATCAATTTCAACCTTTAAGTCTATATATAACCTGCCTAACTGCTAGTTGATCCAGAGAAAGGCAAAAAAAACTCCATCTGAAACCTCTCCAATTTGGCTCAGAAGGGGAAAAAATCCTTCCTGATGCCAAAATGACAATCCAACCAGTCCCTGGATCAACTTGTACAAGAGCTATCTTCCATAACCCTGTATTCCCTCACTTGCTAAACACCATCCAACCTCTTCTTATACCTATCTAATGTATCAGCCTGTACCACTGATTCACTTCCCTCCCTGTAACACCCCTTTCCCTCCTTTCCTCTAATCTCATTGGCTCCCTCCTGTCTGCTGGGAGGAGCTACTGGTGAATAAAGCATCCAACCCCTTCTTATGCCTATCTAATGTATCAGCCTGTACCACTGATTCACTTCCCTCCCTGTAACACCCCTTTCCCTCCTTTCCTCTAATCTCATTGGCTCCCTCCTGTCTGCTGGGAGGAGCTACTGGTGAATAAAGCATCCAACCCCTTCTTATACCTATCTAATGTATCAGCCTGTACCACTGATTCAGGGAGACAATTCCACATATTCACAGCTCTCACTGTAACAAACCCCTTCCCAAAATTTAGCTGGAACCTCTTTTCTTCTAATCAGAATGGGTGACCTTGTGTCAGCTGGAAAGACCTACTGGTGAATAAAGCATTAGAGAGATTATTATATGATCCCCTTATATATTTATACATAGCTATGAAATGAATCTTTATTGGAGACAAAACAACTGCATTGGGTTTATTTTAAAGGGGACCTGTAACCTTATCAAATAATTAGCAAATCAGATTCAATTATGGTAGGTGCACAGCTCCACAGCAATTGAGCATGTACATCAGCATGTATAACTAGACATGGACATGGACATGAAAGAGTTTTTCTATACTCTCATTTTAAATACAATACTAAAATTCACCCAACACATTCCTTTCAAAAGACCTTAATTACAGTACATCAGTAGTATCAGAATTATAACCTTCATTCTTTTCCTGAAATGTTTCAGTTGTAAAATACTTTGCATAACGATAATATAATAACATTCTTTTTTGTTTTTTTGCAGATATTGCACAAATATAAAAAATATGTTAAAATTTGAAGAGGGTTCATCAATGTGATTTAAGTCACCAGCAATGCCTAAAATACCATCTCCCACTAAATTATCATTTCCCTCGGACAGTAAGGACTGAGGATAAATATAAAACAAAATTGTGAAGACATAACTGCAAGTTTGTTTGCTCAGTGGGCACTTCCATATCATTATCCACCATATGTATACTGGATGAAATAATGGATTTCACTTTTCATTTATTTTGAAAGGGTCCAATGAGTCCGGCATGAGATGAGACTCGTTCTACAAACTGATCTATTAGTCAAAGAGGGTCCAGTTCATTTTTCTTTTGCAGAGTTGAGCAAAATGCTTCAGTTGAATCAGTGATTTCATTGAATCGGTGCAATTTCCCAACAATGAGCCAATTCAAAAAAAGAAAGATGGGGTCTAAGTAATATGAGGAAATAAGAGAAACATCATACAGATAAGATGTGCTTTTACATTTATCCAAGGGATTCTGGAAAAAAAAGTTGAGAAAACTTCTTCCTATATATGAGCATAACTTTATGGTCAGGAATCAGAACCGGCATAGAAACATTCAAACCTTGAAGGTTATACAAAATTAACTATAAATAATTTAATCATACAGCTTGCCAAAATGTAATTTATTCTTGCATTATTCTTGCATTTCAGTCACTTAAAAATAAGTCTTATTTGTGCTGTCTGCCCATTGGCCAGTGTTACAAGGGGCATTCAACAATTTATCTACCTCAGTACAAAAGAAAATAGTTTTCAAATTGTTTTGTTTGTATTCTTCAATATGGTGCCCATACACTTCATCCACTTTTCCAGCAGAGAAAAGCTCTTTTAAAAATGTGTTTTTTTGACCTTCAAACCAGGAAGTCATAGCTCCCCATTTCTGTAAACATATGCATTAGCGACTACATTGAATTATTTAGGAGACAGGGGCCCAGAGAATGTACATTGAGCACACCCATTATATTTAAATATATTTTGACAGCCTTTGAGTGCTCCCAGAACCCCCCTCTGTTCGTCATAGCTGCCTTGACATTTTCATGACTTGAAAATCACTGTCCATGGAGAGATTACTTCAAAACTCAGAACAATTGATGTGGCATAGGAAACTGTGCATTTTTATAAAGTAGCAGAATGTCCCCAGTGAATTTTGCTTGTGTTTTCTTCTTTATTGACTCCCACAAAGCAATCATTGTGCTGGGGTCACTCTCACCAGTAGCGATGGGTGAATCTGACCCATCTCACCAAAATGCCTCGAAGTCTATGTGCCACCATTTTTTTTTGATGCACAACAAACTTGCAAAAAACATCGTTCAATAATACTTCCCAGTTATAGTTGTATTGTGTGGTATGAACTCCAGAAGTAAAAATCCTTCAACATCCTAGAAGACAGTTTCCATAATTTTGCCTGCAGATTTTTCTGCCTTGAACTTTTTTCGGTTGGGGGATTCCACTGCGTTGACTCCATTTTGGATTATGGATCTCTATGGTAGACCCTAGTCTCATCTAGTCACCAAACCATGAAAAACATTCACTTGGTCCTTACAAAGCATCGCCAAGTCTGTCAGCACTGGAGCCTCATGGCCTTCTGACATGATGTCAGCATTCTTGGAACCTATATTGTACTAACCTTTGTCATGCCCAATTGTACATGAATTATATTCTAAATTGTACATTCCGAGATACCAGTTTCTTCAGCTATTAAAATTAAAACCTCAACTTTATTACACATTTCTGTGGAAGTTGCCTCCACAGGCCATCCAGTGTGAGGGTCATATTAAATGAATTCTCTGCCCAAATTAAAATGCTTGCTCCAGAATTTTACTTTGTAGGATGATGGGTCAGACTCTCCATAAACTGCATTCATGGGTTCATCGATCTCCTTTGGCTTTTCCCTTCTTTTGAGTTGTAATTGTATAAGTAACCTTGAGACATGTCACAACATGTCCAGACTTGTTTCAGCATGCTTGTTATTGTCTTTCATACTCAATTATTGAACACCCTTCATAATTACAGGCCTTACTACTATCATGCTAACAGTATTTAGCAAGGTGACATTTTGTCTACTGAACATTTCCCATTGGGTTAGTTCTCTTGAATTGCATTCCACTTGCCTCAGATGTATCTGGTGCATTGAGCATTGAGTCAGGCACTTCATTTGCCTAATGTAGGAGGTCACATTTTGGCGAGTGCCCTTCCATTTGTTGTCAATGGCACATCTTGATACTAATAGGGCTTCATAAGCTTTAAAATATTTAAGTGTGTTTGCTTTACCTCAAATAAAAGCACACTGCTTAACCAGTGACATACTATGTTCCAAATCTGGAAAAGTACCAGAAGCTTTGAAAAAGTTTCCCTTCTTTCTGAGAGCTTCTTTGGCTTTTTGAGGAGGGAGTTTGTTGAAATCATTTCTGTAATTGGAATACAGTACCAAGCCATTGTTTTGAAAATGTTTTCTTTTATGTTTATACAACTTAGAGATTTAGATTATATTTGTATTATTTCTATAGGTCTACTTCCAATTTTTTCATAGAGACATGTAGGGGGTGTACAAGCCGGAGGGGATATATCGTGGATGGCAGATATGTATCCCCTGTCTTTAGGTTCTGAGCCATTCATTTAAGAGTGATCCCTTTAAGAAACACCAGGGGTTAACCGCAGGATAGACTGGACAGCCAATTGGGGTTTAAGGGAGTGAGCAGCAGGTGTGTAAGAGAGTGAGTAGGCACTTCACAGGAGCACTGCTCTGTATTCAGATGCTCTGTATTGGCAAAATTCAAGTAATTTTTTTGCTTGAGTCAAGTTTTTTTAATAGAAGGGGGTTGTGGGTGCACACTCTATAAATTTCATAATACTTTAAAAATACTTACAATTTTAATATTTTAAACCCTGTCTAAGTAATTCAAGTAAATAAGCAAATACATGTAAATTTTGAAAAACAGGCTTTATTTGTTACAAAGTTATGATCATAAAATTGATTAAATTTTTTTGGTTACAGCAGTCACTCCCTCTTAAAAGCTGCATAAGCAGTCGGCGGGTGAGGATTTAGCACACATGTTGAAACCAGGACACAGGAGATTTTACTCAAAGTATTAAGCATAACGGTAAGATACCATTTAAATTGTGATTAGAGGTAACAAGTTAGGGACCACCATGTGGGGTTTACCTTGACGTGGTATGGTGGCTTATCAATTTTATGATCATAACTTTGTAACAAAAAATTTACCTGCATTTGCTTATTTACTTGAATTGGTTAGACAGGGTTTTAAATATTTAAGTATTTTAAAGTATTTTGAAATTTGCCTTAGGTGTGCACCCACAACTCCCCCCCCCCATTTTTCAAGTTTTTTTAAGCTGTGAGTTTATTCAAAGAAGAGGAAACCACTAAAACCCCACAAATTTAATTTTTGAAAATGATTCCCAGTGGTGTACTTAGGAGGACCTTTTGTTAAGAAGAAATTGAAGATTGTTTAGAGTACTAAGAGAAAAAAAATATATTATTTGGCTGTTAGGGAAAGGAAAAGAATCTGTTTAGCAAGGGTCTTCTGTGTGGGATTCTACCTTTTTGACAATTATAATATATTATAGATTTATTGGTAAATTAAATAGTAGAGATTGTAAATTTTTTTTTTTTTAAGATGGAAGTTATTTTGCTAAAAGTAGAAAGGACATATTAAGTGTTATTTGTTAGAAACTGTAATTCCAGTATAAACAGTACCTCAGGGATTCAGCCCTTCTGCTACCAAAAACAGCCATAGGCAGGTTGACCATCCTCAAATTGAGCCCCTGTCTCTCTGCCTTGACCAGTGCATAAAATATAGGAAGTTGTAGAGGTAAAAGTTTTGCTTGATTTGAAGATAAAGTTAGACAAACAAAATAGCTATTCTGAAATCTATGTCTGAGGCCAGCATTGCTAAATGGAATGGACAAAGTATTGTTGCACGCATTGAATGACTGCTTATTCAGTTTGACTGCTCTTTCCACTCTTGGATTCAAACTAGGAGTTTTCCACCCTCCCTGTAACATCTGAAGATGCACAACATAACTCTCCTGGAGACATCTTCTCAATTGTTTATTGATTCTCAGCAAAGAAACTTGGCAGCTATACGTCTTTTTGCAAAAAAAGTAATGAACAATGGTGTTTTCCAACACTCCTGTAGTACGGCATGCAATTGCTTTGTTTTTGTAGGTATTTTGGTAGGAATCTATTCTTCAGAAACTCATAGAATAACAGACCTCACACTTACTTTTTAATATACAGTTCATTAAAGGGATTCTGTCTTGATTTTTATGGTGTACTTTTTATTTCTTTATTACACAGTTTGCATTTTTGAATCTTCACTCTAGCATTTAAAATGTTATCTTGAACAAGCCATCTAAAGGGAGGAACCAGAACTGCACAATAGAACTGTTTTCAGATAAGCTATTGTTTCGCCTACTCAATGTCCTTCAATACGAGCCAAGTTGTGTAATAGCAAAAAGGTATTTCTCTTTGTTAAGTGCTATTCTAAGGTCCACAAGTAGGTGGGGCATAGGAACATGTTTAGCAATGCAAACTATTTCTGAATTAATTTTGGTCTCCAAAATGCTGCAGAAGTACCTGCATGTTTTAGGCACTTGGTCTTATGAACAAAGCACTTTCGCTGAAAGAGCTAATAGCAGCTATTGCAACTCATTAAAATTAGTCTTTTTTTAAACAGGTTACTGAAGGTGGCAGACTGGAGTGTGTGAGGTCCACCGGAGGTGAAACTTGAGGCCCCCCATTTCAGTCATGAGCTCCTCCAAAAAGAAATCCATGGCCGCCAACCACTGCAAACAAATGCATGTCCTGTATCTTTTGATTCCTCTGTATAACAGAAATTGGGAATGGGGGGAGAACCCACAGTTCCATCAGGGGAAAAGAGGCCCACCAGCATTTTTCTTGGTGTCCTGCATGCCCAGCCCAAATTTGAATACACTTTTTAAATCTTTATTGTCTGAAATATTAGTTGCCACTGGCTGTGGGTGCTAGCTATCAAAGATCTATAGCCTCCCCACTCTAATGTTTGATTCTGTTACAAGGATACAATTGGTGTATGTTAAAAGGTTTGTATCAGTTTTAATGTTAAGATATGTGACCATACACAGACTGGTAACAATTGTTATATTCTTGGCCTGTGTATGGGACTTTTCCAATCGGCATCAGACCCCATACTTTCTCCCAGTGACCAAGTGGGCTCCAGTCCTGTTGGGCTCCATGATCTGGGCTACATGGGTAGGATATGTAGTGCAGATGTAGTGCAGTAGTGGAGTGTGGTGGCCAGAATGCAGCAAACAATAAACCATGGACAAAATCATCTGCACTGAAGTGGGGTGGTATTCGGCTGTGTGCCACGTTGGGCCATGAAAAATGGAAGACACAGGCCACAGCAGAAACTAGCTGCTAGTGAGATTTATTACCAAAATATATTTAGAGGGATACGCCCTTTATCAATTGTGATACAAACAGTGTAATCCCTCCCATCAATTAAGCAAAGAGGTAGTATGTATTGATAGAGCCGCCTTGAACATCTAACTGTACATCCAGGAAATTAAAGTTCTCATAGCCCATTTCTGTGGTAAACTGTATTGTAGGATGCTCAGATTTGGCATTAACTACCATTCCTTCAAATACAGATATGAGGCCTTCCCAAAGGACTAAAATATCATACCATAACCAATGATATGTTTCTTATAGGGAGTCTCAAGGAACAATGTTTATGTACAAAGCTATTGGCAAAAGATGTAGCAACTGCCACACCCATCGACGTGCCCTGATTTTGCCAGAAATCTTCTCCTGAAAAGTGAAAATAATACTTTTTCCATAGTCAGCGTCAGGCTCTGCTGGGATTCAAGCCAGAGTCCTTTTGGTAGTAGCCTGTAGGGTTGCTCACTATATCTTTCCTGGCCTCTGCAGCCCCAGCCCAGCAGCAGCCTGATTGGTTGCAGTCAGCCAATCGGGGCTGACTCTGGCATTATATGGCCTTCCTAGTACTGTGGCAACACCCATAGCTACTGTAGGTAGTTCCTGCTCTTGCCCTTTTCCCTGTGATTCTAGCCTTTTCTGTCTTGTCCTTCCCAGTCTTGCCTTGAACCGTCTTGCCTGAACCTTTCCTGCCTTGTCCTGAACTTTGCCTTGTTTAGCTTGCTCTGATCTGCCTTTCCTTTCCCTTCCAGTTCTGCTCCAGTCCTTGTCTTGACCTTGCCCTGCCTTGCACTCCTTGCTAATCTGTATCTTGCGCTGCTCCCCACTCCAAAAACTTCCCTGCCTTGAACCAACCTTGCCATGCCCGTTCTCATTCCCTATTTTTCTTATCCTTGGAAATGGCACACCTGGAGTGGGGAGAAGTCCAGACCTTTAAACCTTGCCCTCAATGGTTGAACCCTTATATGCTTGTGTGCCAGAGGTAGCCCTTAGCTGGGGTCAAACAATCAGATCAGCATAATTTTGGGTGGCCAAATTGATCTCACCAAACTTAATGCTGGATACCTATTTTGCTCCACAACTCCTTTGTACTATAGTACAAATGGCACTAAATTCCTACTTGCCATGGATTCATTGTTAGTGTAAATGTAGAATCTCTGAGATAGACTGAGATCTGATGACACAAATCAAGTATTTCAATCATACAGGTGCCAACAAACTATGCTTCCCAATGCAACAAGCACAAAATGATTAAATCATGTTTTTCCAAAGCAGCCTTACTTCAAAATTGTTACTCATTGTTTTCAAATATAATAAAATACTTTCGATGTGTGGACAGAGTCTCATTAAATGTATGAACTAAATGATGCTGGAAAAGGCTTGAATATCTCTGAAGTGACTAATACGCCTTCCATGAGGCCACGTTCCCTGCCGAGCATTTCTTCTTGTCTTGAGTTGGACGGTTAGAAGCTGATATACTGTATATTTGCAGGATCAATAGTTTCTGTCATACTTCACTGAATAAACAAAAATTCATAATTTCTCGGTGTCACAAAAAATATCCCTTTTTCATTTTCTCAGTCAATAAGAAACACGCAAAGCTTTGTAATTCTGTCAAAGTGATTAATCAATATCTAGGGGTTTTTTGTATTTCCGAGTGGCACATTTTTCCAAGGGGGATTTAAAATTTATAAGAATGCCCCAGGATATAATTTAGAAACTGAAAAGAGTTTAATCTATGATTCCAAGGCCTTTCTCAAGGTGTTATTCTTTCAGTTCCTGACTGTACTGTGCCAACTGATGATGGTTATTGACCTTGGTGTTTTCCATGACTATGCCTACTCTTTCCCCATTCATCCTGTAACACGTTTTGGTTCCCTTGCCTGCCCAGAACCCTCACCTTGGTCCTCTCACTTTGAGACCTGGTGGCATTCGAGTAGTGAACTGTTCCTCCTGACGTTATATACAGAAGCATGAGCCGTGCCTGCAAAATTGGGGTTCTTTATGTTCTGGGTTTTGGGATAATGAACGCAGCAGTTTCCTTCTTTGCATATTTCCTTTTAACATTATGCTTAATTTCTGTGCTTTGGACAGCGCTGCTTTTATTTTTGCAGCAGGTATAAAATACCTTAAAGTCAACAAAAGTCATTATCTACATATGGATTTTCTTCCTCCACATACACAATATGAATCATGCCATGAAGTGCAGGAACTGCAAGTAACTAGACTTGGAAGAAACCAATCACAACACATTATGTGCCACTAGCTTGGATTTGCTGGCATCATTCTCAGACCAGGCATGCCAGAGTTGTTTTCATGGGGCTACCATATGACCCAATTGTCATCAAAGATGCCAAATTCAATTAGAATGATCAGGCATAGACAGGTGTGCAGGTTTGCAGTTGTACTATTTGCAAATGCCCCATCCCCAAGCTTAACTGGGAAAAGAGGCACATTTTCCAGAAGTGGAAAGGTTATATTTATGGACCTGGCAAATTAAATTGGAGGTTTTACTTTTCTTCACCTGCTATATAGTTTTACTGGTGTATTTCCCCTGTACTTTAACACAGCTTAGATAATGTATTGCCAAAAGAGTATTCCAGTGTAAAATTACAACTAAAAATGACAACTGAAATGACCCTCTGAGGAGAGAGAAAAGACCAAAAATGAAATTACAGGGAATACAATTGAGACTCTGGTCTCAAATATCAAGACACAGTCAGAAAAGAACTTTCCTAGTACAATGACAGCACCAGGCAACTGTAAGGCTCTGCTGGGCTTCAAGACCTTTGGATTTCTGGGTCTACAATTTAACCATTGTCCCAGGTGAACAACTAACAGGCTTGCTCATGATCTATCACCTGGCCCTTTCAGCCTATTCCCAGCAGCAGTTGGGTTCAAATTAATCAGGGCTGAAACTACCCTATAGAAGGTCATCCCCCCTCATCATCAGTGCCTCAGCATTGGACTGAGCACTGAGGAATGGTCCCTAGATCTGTTCCCTGCTCTGGCCATTGACTGTACCTTGCCTTGTCTGGTTTCTATCCTGTTACTGCTCTTGCATCAGCCCTGTCTTTTCCAGTTCTGCTCCAGTTGGTCCTGCTTCTATGCCCATACCACCCTGTTTACATGCCTGCACCATCCTGTCCCATAGCCTCTGTCCAATTCTGTCCTGTTCCTTTTTCTATTTCTACAACTTCACCTGAATTCTCCCAGTCTGGTCTTCCATCTGATTTATTCCATCAAGTTGTCTATGGTTACTCTACTCTAAGGATTATTTGCCGTGAATTGGTGAATTATTTGCCCATTACTACCCTAATGTAGTTGGAGACAAAAGCCCCTCTTTCCATTAGCTGCTGTGTACAAGCCTTGTGTTTGTGTCCTGAGTACTGTAAGTCTGTTACTGCTCTGCCCTTTGGTTATGATTCCCATGGTCTTGACTTTGACCTCTTATTTAACTCTGCTTGTTTTCTGTCTGCCTTGACCTTTAGCCTGTTTTGCAGATTTGTTTTTTGCAGCCTGCCCTGGCCGGTTGCTTGGACATTGTTTTTCCTAACAATTTCTTATTACTTGTATTTCTGTATTGATTCTTATGTCTGACCTCTGCCTGATTGCTGCCTGTCCTGACCCTGTTGCCTTTTCTTGACTACATTTTTGGATTCTGATTTGGTATATCACTGCTCTCTCTGTTTTTGACCTGGGCCTGTCCTCCTATGGTTTGCTTCATACCCCGTTCCTGCTGTGTAGGCTCTGGTTCCCTTGCCTGCCCAGGATCTGTGCCCTAGTTCCCTCACTTTAAGACCTGGCAGCATCTGAGTAGTGGAAGGTTCCTCCCAAAATGAAAGGCAACTGTTATAGGCAGAAGTGTGAGCAGTGACTGGAACCTTTGCCCTTGTTTTGGGTTTTAGGAGACTGCGCATGACAGCTCTGTGTGTTTTTAGTGTTTCTTTATCCAGGTTTGTAAGGGATAACACAGCAGGCTCCTTTCAAACAGACTTGTAACCTGAATGAGCTGTAAATACTAAACAAGTGCAGCTCAGGGCTTCTACGGTAATATATGATAGGATAATTGATGATTTAAAGCTAGTGGATGGCCGAGTACATATTATTTATGGGAAATATTAAATAGAGTTTTTGCTGTTGCTATGGAAAAACTGTCACAAAGCAGTAAACTCATGAATTCATTAAAATGAGAAATTTGAGAACCTTTTACAAAACATCTGCATTGACCTTTTCAATAAAACTTTGAAGCAGCTTTCCAGGTGTAAACAATTTGTATAATGTATGCTGTGGTACAGTATCTGGGAAGAGAATCTTTGAGACAGAGGAGAATGATAGGGGGCTGTGTTCACTGAGACAGGAGAAGCCTATACAGGTGATATGATATGAGTGTGTTCTTTGTGCAGGTAGGATTGGAGGAACAGTTAAAACACAGGTAATCGGTAGTGACGGGTGAATCTGTCCGGTTTTGTTTTGACAAAATGGTAAAAAATTCACAAAATGGTAAAAAAAAATTCACAAAATGCGTCAAATGGGCGTCAAAATTATTTATATAGACAAGATGGTTACATTGAAAGAAATGCATGTTATATCATCTGTACTTGAATATGTTAATGAAAAATAAAAGAGATTATACATTTTTTTTATATATTTAGATTTTAAAAAAATACGTTTATATTACACAAAGTGCAGGGAACTGTCTGAATGCAGTTGCCATAGTAACCCGTAAGTAGCACAAACTATTTTCTTGTTGTGTTTTGCTGCTTTGCATTTTAAAAGCTTAGAATAGAAAATGATTGTATTTACAAGGCTAAATTTATTCAGAGATGTTATGTACAGATAACAGTAAGGACTGAGTTTGATTAGGACTAAAGGAACCAGCCATTCCTTACACTTTTTCAAATTGGAGAATTAGAAATCACCTGTTTGAATTTGTTTTTACAAGTTTGATTGTTTAAAAAAAAAAAATATATATATATATATATATATTAAACTGGAAAAATAAAATCTCTCTGTCCGTAAAATATCTCCCACACACTTCTATAGAAGCTGACAACATCTGAGTTTTATTTGATTGGTAAACCAAAAGCAATTTTAAAACAATTACCACAGTTTTTTCAAGTCATGGGGATATTGAATGTTTCTGTCCATAAATCTTTCTAATTACACAGAAACCTTCATTGGAGACATGAAGTTTAATTCTCCTCTCTGTCCTGCTCCATTTCAGCACATGCTGGGAGGGTAATAGAAAGTAACTCGTGGTTCAAAACCTGTGAACTTGCCTAATTATTGCTGATAAAAGTGGATTTAAAGTCTACTCATAGTCTGTACAGAGAGATCCCATAAAACTATGTCACATAGGTATTCCCTGTACTAAGCACAATTCAGCAGGAACAGTCCCTAAGTTTGCTCATAGTCTGTACAGAGAGATCCCATAAAACTATGTCACATAGGTATTCCCTGTACTAAGCTCAATTCAGCAGGGACAGCCCCTAAATTTGCTTATAGTCTAAGGGGGACAGCCCCCTATGTTTGCTCATAACCAGTACAGAGAAATACCATAAAACTATTGCAGCATAGGTATTCCCCTCTGTTAAAGCAAAATTCAGCAGGAGCAGCTACCTATGTTTGTTATATCTTACCTTTACAGAGTTGTATCATAAATCCCTATATGTTAAAAAATTTTCAGCAGGAACATCCCCTGTGCTCGAACCAAAAGATATTCCTGTAGATATTCCTCTTGAACTAGAATTAGAAAATAAATTTGTTTAAAGTGTAAAATGCAATACCCACTATAAATGTCCAGGAAAGGTTTATCATCATTTAAATATTTTGGTTTTAACAACAGGATCACATTTCATATTTGGTAAATTTATATATTATGAAGCACATTGCAAGCATAGATTGGTATACAATAAAATCCAAGAGTAACCAATTTAAACTGACAGAACAATGAAATGATCAAATCTAACTGTCATTCAAATAAAACTAGCCTCTTATAAACAAGCCTCCCATCATTCACGGCTCTTCCCCAGTAACCTGATCAAAAGATAGAAATAGACACCAGCCTGCAGACTGTATAATATTTCTATATTTCATGGCACCAACTGGAGGAAAGTTTTTTGACTTGTCACATCAGATTTATATTGTGCTGGGGTCAGGTGGGTCCTCTTTAGCAGTGGAGTTAACTAGATGTTACTGGGCCCCACAGCAAATTAATTTTAACCAGAGGTTGTCCTTTTTTTACCAATGTATGTTGAAATTGATTATTAATTAGGACCTCATGGGGCCATTATACCTTCTGGGCCCCCCTGCAGCCACAGGGTCTGCTTCCTCTGTAGTTGCGCCCCTGCTCTTTAGCATTCACCAGTCTAGTGGTCAATGCTTTTCCTCCTTGCACTTGAACATTTTTCTCACTTATTCGTGTCCATTTTTTAGTTCACATGATTTGGTATGAGGTTATGGGGCACAGATGGGTTTGCATCACCCAAACTACATTATGGTTAATGATGGGTGTATTTTTCTGTTTCACTTCAGGAAGGAAGGAATGTTTCAGAAATTTCTTCCCCGTTTCGCGAATTTCACGGGAAATTCGCGAAACGGGGAAAAATTTCAGAAAAATTCCTTCCTGATTCCAAGATGCAAGGGGACCAGTCCCTGGATCAACTTGTACTATCAGCGATATTCCATAACCCTGTATTCCCTCACTTGCTAAAGACCATCCATCCCTTCTTCACTTGCTAAAGACCATCCCTTCTTAAAGCTATCTTATGAAATAAGTGCAGACAGGGGACAGGCAGAAACAGTACCAAACAATACAGAATCAGGAGCCAGGAGTGTAGTCAGGATTACCAGGCTGAAGTCAAAACTAACCTGTAACACGGTACAAAGTCAGGTCCCAGAAGAGTCTTCAAACAGGCAAGAATCGGTTCAAATGATGGAATGATGTTTGGGGTCAAGTTAACTAGTGGGATCATCACAAAGACTTATTCAATTCTATTGGTGTTTATTCAGTGGGAGCAGTCATGGTTCGTCTGAGACGTACAGATATAAGATCTACAGAAAGTTGGCAGAACTAAACATCTCCCAGACACACCAGAATTCTTGTTTCCTTGCATTGTTTGTCTGTGTTGTATGCTCTGCAAGCAGAATGTATGAATAGATTTGCTGTTGTTCATGACATATTCAGCTCGCTGGTGAGAATATTAGAACAGCAATGTGCCAAATGAACAGCAAGAGGTACGAGGGTTCATCAAACCAGTACTGAAATACAAAATTGCAGAACAGAATTTCCTTCCACAAGAATTTATGGACATCTTGAATAGACTTGTAACCCCAATTTGGCTTAACTAGACAAATACCAACTAGTGTGATAGTGTGTTTAGCTTCACCTCGTTCACAGAGTCCATGTACCCCGACTTCACTAAATGGGTAGTCCCTTTAGGGCCTAACACTTCTGGGGTCTTGTTGACTCCAGGCTCTGTGGACCTTCCACCCAGATCAACTCCTGCAAGCCAAATAGTAAGGACTTCCCTGTGCAAAGCACTTTGTTACAGTAATGCAGAATATGGTCCTCAACATAGGGCCAATGAAATGGGTATGCAAATAAGGTACCAATATGTTACATGGGTTGTAACCCAGCAACAGAGAAAGTAGGCACTGGTTGGGAATGAAGCCTTAGGGTCATTATACTACATTTACCCTTGGGAAAAAAACATTTCCTCCCAACATAGTGCCATATAGAAAAATACAAATTTAGTAATGTAGAAATTAGTACATTATAACAGTTCCAAGACATCCTCTTCTGATCTGTATCCAGTAGATCATGTTAGGCAATAAAAACTGTATAATAAAATATCAGTTACCAGTTACTTGCAACGTATTTACAATCACTCTTGAGTGTCTATAATAAAACACTCAGGAACTAAAGAGAACAACATGGGAGATTCCTGCATGCCAACAGGGTCACCCAGATACACATTTACAAATCTTGGGAGTCAATCCTTGGATCACACAGGCACGTGCTTGACTGTAAACAGAAAATTGGTTACATGGCACTTTAAGCATTAGTAAACACATTTCAGTGCAACATTTTTATTCAAGTGCAAACATCTGCATAGGTATGGTTCCGCCCAAACCAACTTTATTCCAGTCCATCACCCACCCTTCACT
>CM044432.1:191574750-191586323 GCA_024363595.1 Xenopus borealis
CCATCTCTCCCTACTATACCTGCTATCACACAGCCACACTCCCTTCCCAGAGACTATTATTCTGCTGTTACTATTGGTACCATTTCGCTCTACTATACTTTACCTGCCACAGTAACACTCCCTTCCCAGAGACAATTATGCCACTGTTTGTATAGACAACATCTCTCCCTACTATACTGTACCTGCTATCCCAAAGCCACACTCCCTCCCCAGAGACTATTATCCACTGTTACTATGGGCACATTGTCACCCTAATATATCAGACTTTTTGAGCTTTAAATCTGTTCTGTGCTTTTATAACACCAGCCTCTCCCAAGCCAAAGAAACATACTTTACTTCACTCATTAACTCCCTTTCTAAAAAAACTGGTACAGCTTTTCTCCACCTTTAACACTCTCTTTCCCCTTCTCCTCCCCCTCTGTGCACATCTGTCCCTGTTCAAGTTATTGCTGAGCACTTCAAAAACAAAATTGATGTTATCAGAAGTGACATTATACAACCCAACCCCCCCTAAAATTCCACCACCCTCCCTCAATCCCCAGTGTCTCCTGTGCTCCTTCACCCGCATCAGTGATGAGGAAGTCTCAAAACTGTTGGCTTCTTCTCACCTAACCACCTGTGAACTTGATCCTATTCCTTCAAAACTTCTCCACAATACTAATCCTTATATAATCAAAGCCTTAACTCATCTACAGTATTTAATCTCTCGCTCTCATCTTTATCTCATATGCTCTAGCCACGCCCCTTCTGAAAAAACCCTCTCTTGATCGCTCCAATCCTGACAACCACGACCTATCTCTCTGCTACCTTTCATCCGTAACTGCCTAAGCTCCTATTCTACAACCTTCTAACCTCATTACACTCTGACAATAACCTGCTGGACTCCCTACAATCTGTTTTTTAAACCACAACACGCCACTGAAACATCCATGACCCGACTAACTAATGACCTTTTAACTGTTTAAGTCAACAAAAAATTCTCTACTAATACTGCTTGATCTCTCAGCTGCATTTTACACTGTAGCTCACCCTCTCCTCTTCCAGTCCCTCCATTCGCTTGACCTTTGTGACACTGACCTGTCCAGGTTCTCTTTTTACCTCACCAATTGTTCCTTCAGTGTCTCATACAATGGACTAGCATCTTCTCCCCCTACCTCTATCTGTTTCGGTTCCTCAAGTTTCTGTCATGGGACCCTTATCATTTCACATCTATACTTCTTCCCTCTGCAAATTAATCAACTACAACCCCTAAGCTGACGATACTCAGATCTACAGTATCTCTCCTCTCCTGATCTCTACCCAGAACTCCTCGGGTCTCCTCCTGCCTGTCCACTATCTCTACTTGGATGTTGCATAGCTACCTTAAATTAAACTTCTCTAAAAAGGAAATTGTTCTCTTTCTTCCAACTAACACCATTAGCATCCTGAAAGTATCCATCATGGCTAACAATTCTGCCATCACCCTGTCTCCCCAGACGTGGTGCCTTGGGGTTATCCTAGATTCTGCCTGGTCATTCACTCCTCATATACAGTCCACCAAAGGAACATATTCAAAATACAATTATTTATCATCCAAGATGCTGCCACATTTTTTATTCACTCTCTTGTCATATCATGTCGAGACTACTGTAACTCTCTTTTAATTGGCCTTCACGGAAAGTCGCCAGTCACCTCTTCAGTCCATAATGAACACTGTCATGAGGCTTATACACCTCAGCAACCACTCCTCCTCTGCCATGCTATTCTGCCAATCCCTGTACTGGCTTCCACTACCCTTCAGAATTAAATTCAAATTAAAGACCCTGAAATTCAAAGCACTTCATAACTCTCTCCCTCCCTACATCTCTGAAATCATCTCCATATACTCACCCAACTGCTTTATAATACGCTTCTCTACTCACTTGCTACTCAACTCGTCTCTCATTACCTCCTCACATGCTCACATCCAAGACTTTGCAAGGGCTGCACCCCTCCTGTGGAATTCTCTCCCATGGTCTGTCCGAATTTCTCCCAACCTTTCTGCGTTTAAGAAATCTCAGAAAACACACTTATTTAAAGAAGCCTACCCTGATTCTGCTTAACTACCAAATGCAATACTACATACAGTACCACATCTCTCACCCACTTAATTCAGATCTTGCCCAATCCCACACCTTGAGTATCATTCCCTTCCCTTTAGTTGGAAGCTTTTTTTTTTGCACAGGGCTCTCCTCACCTTTTGTGACGGTATTTGTTGTGATGTATGTAATTCCATATGTTCTATGTATTGCGACAAAGAGCTCTGTCCAGTAGGCTGCCGGTATATAATGGGAGGTATGTAGCACCCAGCCTGAGGTACTGGCTCCTTTCAATTTCCAGGGTAAGACAGGCTGGGACCCTGGACCAAGGATCGTTGAGTATGCTGAATAAGTCCCCAGGTGGGGGCTGTTTAAGGAAGCATGGTTGGGCAGTATGTGTGTGAACTGTGAGTGAAAGGAACAAACACAAGGTGAAGTTGTTTTTGGAACTTGTACTGTGTACTGTACTGCGACTCCAAAAGAGGGGCTGATTTATGACCACAAGGACTTTTCTGTAAAACTACAACACGGTGAGGTTTTCAACATTTGTTTTACTGTTATGCCACAAAACTTGTGTTTATGTTTGTTTGGGTTGAACAATAAAACTCCAGGCAGGAGCCTGTTTCATTTTGTTGCATAACCTAAGCCTCCTGTCTCCTCTGAAGAACTGTTTTACCTGAGCCCTACCCGCTTCTTTGAGCTATTCCCCACAGTATATAAATCATGTGATTTAGTTGTATAAATACATTTACTTTACAGCACTACGAAATATGTTGGTGCTATATAAATTCATGTTATAAATAAAATAATAAATACTATACCTGCTATACCACAGTCACAGGCCATTCCTGAATTTTAGTATCAACACTATTATCAACACTGCTCTTCCAGGTGGACCTGTATTTGGAGCAATTTTAAAGGCAGCATTCCCCAGGCTGAGTTCACTAATGTTCATATGTCGCTAGAACGCTAGAAATAGAGTTACAATTTATTGAACTGGGAATTCCAAAGGGAGTTTTCAACACTTTCCTGGTAGTTAGGAAAATTCTACTGACAGCTAGAAAAGAGTTTAACAAATTGAAACACTAATATATGGGTGAATTTGTTGGAATGGGTGCTTTGGGCAATCAAACGCCAATCAAAAATTAAGTGTTCCAGCTAAAAATAGTTTGTTAGAGCTGAATGGTTAAATATTTCCCCCTGGCTCAGTCTCCAAACTGTTCTCCTCATTCAGCCCTTTTTTTCCCTCATCCATTCTCTTTCTTCTATTAATTTCTTTTTTTACATAATCTATTGTATTCTTCCATCTATTTAGCTAAAATTAAAATTCACAATTGCCAGCTGAGAAATATGTCATGGAGAACTGCAAATGTTTTGCTTTTAGCTTGCTGCTGTTCATTTAGGAGTCCATTGTTGGCTCTATGCAGCTACCCCATTGTGCAGATGTTCAAAAGATTATTGTGAAATTTGTACATTTATTAGATTTTATATTTCCAGGGCTTCTTTATCCAAGAATCACTCAGAAATACTTATTAAAGGAAACAAAGTACAAAGATTTCATAATATCTGTAAGGGAGAATTTATTTGGCTTCAATGTATTTTCTAAGCTTTATGGGGAAAACGAGGGAAATATTGTTAGTTTTTACGCTGTTGGAAATCTCTAGCATTTCAGATAATAACCAAATGGAACAGCAGAATATGATTTATGTCTGGGACACCCTGCAGGTTCAGTGCTGTCGGCATCTACTAGTCACTAGGCACTAACGCATCCTCCAGCCATTGTCAACACATTTTGACCATTAGCCGAAGGACTGCATCAAACCCGATCTTGTGCTTAGACCTAAGAGACTGTACGTGTAGGATTTATATTCCATTTGTTGTCACTTAAATTGGTACCATGGCCCCATAATCTTTTATATATAATCTGTTACCATGTTACTTTTCAGCTGTACTGCAATGACATGTGTGAAGGTTTTAGAAAATGGATTCACTTTCAGGCAGATACTGTATATGGTTACCAGTAGTCTTTAACTATTTAATTAATTTATTAAAATAATATTATTTATAATATATAATATACTTATTGAACAGAAAGGTTCTTGCTTTGTGCAATAAATAGTGATGCAATATCAAGTCATACACTGTGTTGACAATGGGTATTACTCACACCACAGGTGTCCAAGAACTTGGGGGTGGAAGAAGAGGCCCCTGCCTAGGGTGCACAGACAGGGGGATGCTGGCCAGGAACCTGTTAAAGGATCTTCTGCCTACTCATTCCATATTTCTTCTTCCCAATGCTGCTCTCCCCTTCCCTCCCCCATTAACACCCTGTCTCAATGCTGTGTGGGACGTCATCACACATGGGAATGAAGTGGCTGGCCGGGTTGCTTAGGGCACCCGGGTGGCTTGGCCTGGCCCTACATGTGCCTGTCCCCATTGTACTGGAAATCCAATAATGTGCCAATGGAGTATATTCTACCCTACCCCTGCATGTCACTTGGGGAACTACCCCACACTGCACACTGGAGCTCAACACTGTTAATAAACCCTGTCTGTCTAAAGCTTACAGAGTGTTTTATTACAGGTGCTACCCTAACTGGTCCTCATTCCCTGTAGCCCTGACTAAAACTTGGGTTACCATAAAGCTCAACTATATACTAAGGCCTTCAGATCCCAGTCTCTCATGCAGCATCCACCTCCTGCTGGAGAGTAGTCCAAAAAGGCATACCCCTGTGAGCTCCTTCCTCTTATATAGACTACAGAACATGAACTACAATCACTATTTCTGGGCCTATGAAAAATCATACTCTTCCTCAAAGTAGGAATGATTAAATCCTAACATGCCGCACAATTATTTCACTTTTAGGGTTTATGCTCCGTCTGGTATGTTTTTCATGGTTTTTACACCTAATAAATCTGAATTTTGTTGAGTTTTAGAGAAATAAAAAAAAAAACATTTTTGAGAAAAATAGATTTTATTAGGCTTGAAATTCACACAGGGTTCCTTAAAGGTATACTGTCATGGAAATTTTTTTTTTTCTTAAAATGCTGCTCCAGCTGAAATCTGCACTGAAATCAGTTTCCCAAAAGAGTAATCAGCTTTTTCATTTTTTTTTTTAATTTCATTTTGACATATTAGACAACTGGTGCTCTGATAAACTTTAATCACTCTTTACTTCTGTACTGTAAGTTGGATTGATATCACCCCTCCCCACCCAGCAGCCTAACAACAGAATAATGGAAAGGTAACCAGATAACAGCTCCCTAACATAAGATAACAGCTGACTGGTAGATCTAAGAACAGCACTCAATAGTAAAACCCATGTCCCACTGTGACTCCTTCAGTTACATTGAGAAGGTGTCACAAACGGCACCCTAAATTCAGAACCCAAGCTCCCTGGTCTCAGCTCTTACTTTTCCCTATAACACCACCTTTCACCTCGGGAGGAGCCCTTGGCTAATTGGATGCCGCCAGCTATAGGTTCTGGACGAGAAAAGGGGTACCATCATCTCACCATGGATACTGGATGGAAAAACACAGCATGGAACAGGCAGGCTGGGCCAGCACAAGCAGAGTAGAATAGTCAGACAGACCGGGATCAGGATTGGAGAGCATAGAATAGTCAGTGGTCAGACAAGGGTCAAAACACAAAAGATCAATTTAGCAATCAATATAGAATAGCACCCAGGAACAAGCTGAATTGAACCTAACAATGGGCAGTTTGCTAAACAGGAGACAGGATGCGTGCGGTGGGCATCCCATGTGGCCATGTGGCGGGCACCCCTGCCAGACACTAGACCACCAGGGGTAGCCACTGAACCACCAGGGTAAACTATATGCCTTACAGAAGGTAAAACAACAGCCTGCCATAAAGCAGTTCCTTCCTAAAATGTTGGCAGAAGTCACATGACCAGGGGCAGCTGGGAAATTGACAAAATGTCTAGCCCCATGTCAGATTTCATGGAAATTGAATATACAAAATATCTGTTTGCTCTTTTTAGAAATGGATTTCAATGCAGAAGTCTGATTGAGCAGTAGTTTTAACTGATGCATTTTGATAAAACAAACATGTTTTCCCATGACAGTATCCCTTTAATGATTGCTCATACTGAACAGCACAAGCATTCTTAAATAAGCTCCCAATTCTCCGGCTCATGTTGTTTGGCGAGACAGCCATATTTATTGTGTTTTGTCTTTTCCAGTGGTTGTTAGATATTTCCAGCTTCAACCCTTGGAGGTCCAACCTTTGTTCATTGCTCCTTAGCTCATAATAAATTTACAAATATAGGAAAACATTGATGTATGAGTCCTTCAACCATAGTTCAACCAAGAATATCCAGAAAATGAAAAATTCCCCCAAACTTTCCTATGGTTTTTGGATTTTTCTTTTCTAGTATTTTTAGAGGGTTTTAGAGGAATTTTTTTCGGATTGTTCAGTGCTTTTTTTTTTTTAATTCGTGCTTTTTAAATTTGAATATTTTAATACATTCCATGACATTTGTGGTTTTAGAGAAAATTAGTTAATTCATGGTTTCAAAAACCTCAAAAACCACTAAAATGAGACTGTTGATAAATAGGCCTACCCATAGATATGACAAACATATCTCCTAAATCAGTTTCAGATTTTTGCGTAGAAATACGTTTAATAAGTCTGCAATAAGTTTTTCTCATGAAACTGAATCTGGGTCTTTGTCACTTTGATCCAACTGGCTAAACATTAGAGTATAAAAATTAAGATTGAACTATAAGAAATGCTTTAGCATACAATACAAATAAATATGTTTCAGAAAAAAAACATTTAAAAAATGTTTTCATGAATGTGATTTGACTTTGGAAAAACACCATTTGTACCCGATACAGATTGAAGAATAGCATGCTTTGATAAGTCAGTCTCAGTCTTTTTGGTTCAAGCTTCCTTTGAGGTCCAATAATTGGTCAAGGCCCCTCTTGGTTCATAACAAGGTTAGGATTAGATCAAAACATTGCTACTTCGAATAGTTATTCATAACTCAAAGAAAATCCAGGACAGCAAATAAATATTCAACCATAATCTTTTCCTGAATGATTTATTTTCCAAGCTGGAACTCCAGGAAAATTTAGGAGAGAAAACAGACATTTGCACTAAATCTTACCTTAACTTATCTTCAGCCTGGGCACCCAAAGCCCCTCTTATAGCCCACCCAGCCCCACAATTTGATAAACCAATATATAAAATGTCAGTATTAGATTATAAATACAGTTTAATCTCACACAATATGCCGCTGAAGTTTTAATGAATACTTTGGAGAAACATTTAACCTTTATGACTCATTCTTGTCCTTACTAACTAATACCTCCTTGATCATCATTATTGACTTTTTCCATCAAAGCTTTCCTAGCTTCCTGGCCCAGTATAATTTTAATTACTGTAGTAATAGTGATACTTGTAATTACAGCTCCTATTTCTATAATTATTTGTGTCTCTACTAACTGATATAGTACGCCACTTGTCGTTATAGTCATTGAGATTTTTTTGCGATTGGAAAGAGCAGCATTTAATCTGATACAGCAGAAGAACATACAACAGGAACACTGAGGGGGTTATTTATCAAAATTAGAAAAGTTACCGCTATTTTCTGAAAACTACTGCAACCAAATCTGCACAGACATTTCCCCCCTATTTATCAATACACGTTTCCAAAAACTTCTTTAAAAAATCTATAAAATTGTGAAAAAAAAATCTGAATCATTTTTTGGATTTGACACCTGAAACCAGGAATTTTTTGGGATTTGATGCCTGAAAACTAAAAAATCTTTGGATTATTGAATGATACCAAGCGCAGATCAGGATATCAACAGGGCATTTGCCACATCTGCTAAATGAACGTGGCAGGACTGAGTTGGGGTACTTTTTTATTTGGACATTTAACACCATCATGGTTTAATAAATCAGGAAATTTTCTTTTTTACAAAAATTGCATTATTCCCCTTTATAAGTCTGACCAGAAAAAATTGGGGGAAGTGACTCAAGCTGGCGATGATTTGCCAGTGCTAACTTTTTCAGTTAACGGTTTCGCCACTTTACTAATGGGCACAGGCGTCACATCACTAGCATCGCTTTGCACTCTAACACCAGGCGAATATTCGCTCTGGCTAATGGACATAACTCCGCAAATTCACTAAGATGCGTATTTTACTGAACGTTACCTCTATCGGCAGACTTGCTTTCACCAGCTGAGAGCAGGTGAAGTGCATTGGAGTGCATAGAACATCCTCAACATCCTCAATTATTGAGTGTAATATCTTCTAAGTCCAAAAAACACTGGCATCTTTTTTCATTTTTTCAGGGTATTAGGCTGCAAAAGGCATAAAAAACCTTTTTCAGGTACCCGGTTCCCCTCTACATTTTCTACCATATGGCACATCATTTTACAGTGGGGTTGTGTGTAGGGCCTGGCCTGAACCTGGCCAGATCCTTACACTGTAGCTTCTGACCAAGCCCCCTACTCACAGGATTCCTGTCAAGTTCCCCTTTTAAGTATACTGATAATGTACAATTTATCCTTCCTTCTCTGTCTCTCTGTCTCTGTTTCTCTCTCATATATATATATATATATATATATATTCATTCATTCTATTTTATTTTAAAATCTTTATTAGGCAGAGGTGTAGAGTGAGCTGTTTTGCATACACAAAGTAAAGTGTATATTGAGATGTTCTTCTATAAATAATATTTTGGCCAAGAGCTCTATATTATGCCTCTAAATAAACATTTAGAGCCTACAGTGTGACTGACAAGGCTGCATCTGTACATGAGGCTAATTGTTTGTGACAGGCAGTAGCTGAAAAATTTCCCATAGTGTTCAAGAAAAATATATAATGCTTACACTTCCAGAAAGAGTCTGGTTTATCTTTTTAAATGCATGTGCAAGATTATTTTTATGTATTTTTAGGTCTTATTATTTAGGCTTCAACAAACTATAAACTAGGCTTCAGCAAAGAACAGATCCAGGCTAAGTTCAATAATAATCTCATATTTAAAAATATATTTTATTGATATCATGTTTTCAATAAATGTTCTTTATTGAGTTCAAAGTTGAATTATGCCTTAATGGCAGTTGCATGACATTATTAATTAGAAATTTTCAAACCAGTTCTGAAACTGGAATCAATTGAAAATGGAATGAAGTCAGAATTTGAAGGGAATGCAGATGTTTTCTCAAGGGTTCATTGCCAGTTAACACTATGGGCTGGAGCAGAGGGTCGGGTATATGTGAGTCATCGCTGTACAATATGTTGGCTCCAAAAATACATGTTAATAATATTGTTGTATGTTTGTGTTCTGGCCAGGGATCCCAGTAGGGAAGGCGAGGCAAGGGTTTTTTATTTAGTTTTCTACCTGTTTACTTCCAGAGACTGAACATGTAAACATTAAACCTGTTGAAGAACTGTCAACTGTTCATCTGATCCTGCTCACAAGCTATGTATACACCCTCATTAGCTACCCTTCTATATTCAGTTTGTGGAAAAGGAGAGTGTTTTGCCCAATATGCTTCTGCAAACCATGATGTCCTTCATAATAATTTTCCAATTTCTAATAAAAGTGTCAACCAATAAGCTATGAATATAGTCTACTGTCAAAAATGAGGTTCAGGATGACAATAAGGTGTACTGTCAAACAGATTCAACTATACAGAACTAGATCAGACTGACACACATACAATACACATTAAATTCAAGCTGTTCTAGGCACTTAAAGTAGAAGCAAAGCAGTTAAATTAAAAATGAATTTGAATGCAAGCATTTTCGCATAAAGCTATAATGTAGTTCAAGAACATAAAGAAACAGCTGTGTGGGAGATGAGATAGCAAAATGTTGAGCTTGAACAAAAAAGTTCCAGTCTATAAATTTAATTTTAATTGGTTTGCCTCATCCCCACACTTCAGTTCAAATCCCCCTAAAAGAGTAAAGGGATGTTTTCCTGGGTGGGACTATGTAAGTATCTTGATCACAAGCTTTATATAGGTCATGATTAGTATGGTTGTGCTAAGAGCAGTAGATATTTCATGAGCACACCTGGGCCTCTCTATGGAGATTTTTACTTGGTGCACAGGCCCTAGGGAGATGGTCCTCCCAAGCAACATACAAAACATTGGTTATTGATTCTTGAATGACCTAATAAACATAAGGGGCTTGTTGCCTTGAGTGCTGATGCCGGCTTTGTTTTGTGTGTGAAGGGCAGCACTGTGCATCAGGCAACTCTAACAGTGTAGAATATAAGCTATAGTGAAGTCCAGTTTGTTTGTTCATTTAGGGAATTCCTCAAAAAAGAAGTTGGATTTAAGCTCTGGTAGTCTATAAATTGAGCCTAGTCATTGGTAGCCTGAAATGGTAAGTGGTAAGTTATGAGTCTTCCAAAGTACTGTGCCAATATTTTCACAAGCCATGTGCCTTTAAGAAAGACCGGAAGTGTGTTGCGCGCCCTAGAGAATCAGCGCCGGCAGTGCAAGAAGATGCAGCGGTCGTTCCTGCCAAGGGGGTGGCAGGCATCCCTGCCATCCCCCCACTAGACCACCAGGGTAAGTTTCTTATACATGTATGTACAGCATTAAAGAGTCTATGAGCGAGTCTCCAATCTCCATGCCTAAATATATTACCTTAATATTAATGAGTTTACAATCTCTTACCCACAAAGCAAAACCATGTCCCTATTGCTTTGTCAGAGATAAGTAAAGAGGAGTCGGCTTTATACTTTTATAACCAGTAGGTGCACTTTCCAGAAGTCTTGCCAAACTGACCTCCTATTTGTTAAAAGGCTATTAAATTACAAGCACAGATTCTCGCCTCTCAACACTGCATCCTATTTGTGGCAGAATTATGCCAAAACTAAACCACATGGTATCTGACCATTTATTTCTTTATCGATGACAAATATTCGTGTTCTCAAAAGTATCTTCTGGGGCAGATTCATTAAGGATCGAATTTGAGGGTTAAAAAACCCTCAAATTCAACCATCACATTTTTATCGAATTTTAACCTATCGAATTTGATATTCGAATTTGATGGGTTTTAATGCAATTCAATAAATCAGACGATGGAGTAAAAAATATTCGATAGATCGATAAAATCGATTTTTTTTATTCGATCTAAAAAAGCTGAAAAACCCCTATGGGAGTTTCCCACAGGGTTATACAGCAATTTCGTAGGTTTAATCTGGCGAACTAGGCATTTGAATAAAAATGCAATAAAAAGGGCAAGTAATTCGACCATCAAATAGTCAAATAATCGAATAGATTTTTATTCGATCTATTCGATTCGATTGCATTTTTAAAATTCGATGGCCAAAGTGAATCTTTTTTTAAATTTTGATCAAATTTGGAATCATTCACACAAATTTAGTAAATCAGCCCCATTTGTATTTGTGTACCTTAAAACTAAAGTTGTTATTTAAAAAAAAAATGTACTGGAACGCATGCATTATTTTATTTGTAGGAAAAACTAAAAGATTGCTTATGAAGTTTCCTGTTTTTTGTATT
>CM044432.1:191611479-191650001 GCA_024363595.1 Xenopus borealis
GTGCCTTTATATGGTCACACCCCTCAGTGACTTCTAATATATTTACATCATTTACAGTAGGGAGCACATTGCCCTTTGTATTACATGAAAGGTATGACTCTTCCTGCAGCCTTGTGCCTTATATACAGGCACCTCTTTGGTGTAGCTTCACTTTAGACAAGGTAGTGGCTAAAACAGCTGCAGTTCAGCAGCTTGTGATAGAAAAATTAAATACAACTAAATGGAGGCAGAAATGCACGTGATCCTGGAAAAGTCTATGTATTTTATTTTAAAATAAAAGGTTACTTATCCTTTCTCCACTTAGCACATACAGTAGAGAAGGGATTTCCTACTCAACAGAATGTTTCTGGGATATGAGAAGGAATAAACAATATAAATGATTCCTGTGCCCACAGCAGTCTTGCCATTTGCACTATAATTGTAGCACTAACCTGGCACTTGGATTAATAATACATCACTGATGGTTTTACAGGAGAAAAAATTGGACTGGGCACATACATAAGACAATTGAAAAGTATTGTGAGATGGAAGAGACAAGCTGGTTATATCTGTTAAAGCTCATTACTCTGAGGCCAACTTGAGACTATAAACCTCTCTAGCTAATGGTATGGGACCATCAGGGAAAAGACAAGGTTCCCAATAGAAATCAGATGCTCTTGTTATTTACAGACTCCCTTAATCCATGTATTTGACTGGCAATGCTTTACTAATATCTACCCTACAGGCTTATGTGTATAGATAAGTGTGTTAATAGACCAGGGAGTTTCCACAGGTTATTAGCTTCTCCTCTGGGTCCATGGTTAGATGGCATAAAGAACATTCAATAGATACCCCCTACGCACATTTACTAAGGGCCAAATTTCGAATTCATGTGAGTTTTTTTAAACTCCCATAAACTTCCATAAATTCAAAATCAAATTTTCAAAACGTTGATTAATTGAAGCAACCCAAAACTCGATTTGAGGTTTTTCTCCTAAACAGGAAGGCTGCAAACAGCTCCAAACTGATCCCTGGGCCTCTTACTTTGACCTAAACAACAGTTCGACAGGTTTTAGGTGGCAAATAGTTGAATTTGATTTTTTCAAGGGCCAGAGTATGATAAATCTTCAAAATCGAATTCAAATTTTTTTAAAAAAAACCTCAAATCTAATTTGAATTACTCCCTAGTCCAATTTTACAGTTTTGACCATATTCAATTTTTCAAATTGACCCTTAATAAATCTGCCCCCTAATAATTACATTGAATTCAATGGTATAGTGGTGTATCTTGCTAATTCACAATAACCAAGCCCCATGTTCTTAATTTTCCATATATACTGGCTCCCAGTGAAGTCCAGAGAAACTCAAAGAGAGGCTTGTGAACATGTTTTTTTATTTGAACTACTAGGTACCCCCAGCCATGTTGTCCATGTTACATGCACCAAGCCCCATAGTGCAGGAAAGACACTGCAAGGGCCCAAGTGTTACTAATTCATGCTGGAGTATGGTATGGCCTGTAACTTTATGGCAGCATTTGGCTATATAAAATGTTAAAGATGACACCTGTCCATTTTTGACTCAACCAAGTCAAAAATGCCTGCTCGGTTTTCCAGATTAGGAAATCTAATTCAGTATAAATGCAAGTGCATATGTTTAAGAACAGGGGTTATTTTGTACAAAGTTATGATCATAATTTGATAAACTACCATACCACGTCAAGGTAAACCCCATATGGTGGTCCATAACTTGTTTACCTGTAGTCACTGTGTTGAGCCTTGGTTTCAATTTGAGGGCTAAATATTCCCCCTCCAGCATGCTGCTTTTAAGAGCGAGAGATTCCCAAACCAACGGCCATTTTTTAAAAGCATAGGACCACCATTAGTTTAAAGCGGGGGTATTGGGTGCTACAACCACAGAAGCTAAGCCTCAGCTTCTAGTTAGAATACAATACAGGAAATTATGCAGAGAAATAAAATACTTTATTTACTGTACTACGTAAACAAGTTAGGGACATCCATATGGGGTTTACCTTGACGTGGTATGATGGCTTATCAACTTTATGATATGGAAAAATCAACTGATAAATAAAGCATTAGAGAGATTATTATATGATCCCCTTATATATTTATACATAGTTATAATATAAACCCTTAAACGTCTACAGAGTGAACATCCCCAATTTGGCCAGTCTTTCCTCATAGCTAAGATTTTCCCTTTACCAGCTTAGTTGCCCTTCTCTGTCCCCTCTCTAATACAATAATGTCCTGTTTGAGTGATGGAGACAAAACTGTAGGGCATATTCTAGATGTGGCCTTACAAGTGCTCTATACAGTGGGACCCCCTCCTCCCGTGACTCTATGTTTAATACAAGACCTTATTTGCCCTTGATGCTGCTGACTGGCATTGCTTGCTACAGCCAAGTTTATCATCTACATACAAGGACTCCAAGGTCTTTTTCCATAATGGATTTGTTACTGGTGTCTCATTTTGTTTGGGAGGAGCAACTTATGTAGACACAATGTTGTTGGGGTTAGTCATCACCAGAGACTTTGTAGAAACAGTTCTTTCACAGGTACTTTTTCTGTTTGACTTGTACTGCTGTCAACAAAGGGCAGTGAAAATGTTGCTTTAAACTGAAGCTTGTTGTCCCTGGCTCCCATTTGCCTTGCCTCTACCAATGCCAGTGTGAGCAAGTGCCCATATTTTATATACACTTATACAACGCAAGATGGATGAGAGTTATGGAAACAGCTGAAATCCCTTTTTGCTGCATTTAATCTTGTAGAAATAAATGAAAAGCAATTCATTGCCCGCTACTGTGCAGCTACATTACTCAATATTTAACTGTACTTGGTAGATATGTAACTATGATGTGCACAAACTACATAACTACATTGTGCAGATACAATATATAACTACATTGTGCAGATCTGTAACTACAATGCGCCAACACAATTCAATATTGTGCATAAATAATATGAACCACAGTGTGTTCATAAATGACTATATTTTGGATAGATGTAACAACAATATGCAGATCTGCAGCTACAGTGTGCAGATATGTAACTTCATAGTGCAGATCTGTAACTACAATGTGCAAACATATAACAACATTGTGCATATACAGTATGTACCACAATGTGCACAGACATATCTATATTGTGCAAACTGTAAATGTAACTACATTATATAGATCTGTGGCTACAGTGTGCAGATACAGTATGTACAATAACAACATTGTGCAGATCTATAAATACATTGTGCAGACAAATAAACACATTTAGCATATAATGTATGTAACCACAATGTACAAATATATAACTACACTGTAGAGACACATAACTACGTTTAGCATATATGTAACCACAATGTGCAGATGTGTAATACATTGTGTAGATATGTAACTACATTGTACAGATCTGTTACAATAGTTTGTAGATGTAACTACGTTGTTCAGATTGATACCAATATTGAGCAGATATGTGACTACATTGTGCAGATATGTAACGACAGTTTGCAGATATGTATCCACTATATGCAAGTACATAACTATAATGAGAGAATATAAAACTACATTGTGAAGATATGCAACTTTAATGTGGGTATAGGCAGCTACATTATGCAGATATGTATCAACTTGTATGCAGATATTTAACTACATTATACAGATACAAAACTATAATGTGGGGATAACTGTATTATATATTTGGTAACTATAAGTAAGTACATAGTTACATAGTTAAATTGGGGTGAAAAAAGACAAAGTCCATCAAGTTCAACTCCTCCAAATTAAAACCCAGCATCCATACGCACCCCTCCTTTGATATTATGTCTGTCCAAAAAATCATCCAAGCCCCTTTTAAAAGCATCAACAGAATCAGCCACCACAACATCATCCGGCAGTGCATTCCACAACCTCACTGTCCTCACTGTGAAGAACCACCTACTCTGTTCCTTTAAATGAAAGTCCTTTTCTTCTAGTCTGAAGGGGTGGCCTCTGGTGATCCTCTTTATGGGTAAAAAGGTCCCCTGATATTTGTCTATAATGTCCTCTAATGTATTTAGATGTAGATGTGTAAAAAGTAAATATGTGAGAAAAACATAAAAAAATTAAAGTTAACTCATCCTTCTGTCTAAAGAGTCCCTGAGCTCTATGAGGCCTTAAAATTGCAATGACAAGTGTTTTTTTTGCCTGACATTGTCTGCACGGTACTTCCAATCCAGGCATTAGTTCTTCATGGAGATCTCATGCAGAATCACTAGTTTATAAAATGTAACAGTTTGAATAAGATTAAATATTAGACCATTCTTTATTTTCATTCTATTGGATTTTTGTAACAATACAAAGCTCCGCAGTGAATTTTTATTGGCACAAAGAAACCCTTCTGAGAAACTTGGAAGGAACAACGATTTATTAAAACTAATAAATAACCTGTATGAACCTCGAAGCTTATTCCTGATACTTTATTTATTTTAGTGTGACTTTAGAGATTAGGAGATTCTGATATTTAATTGCAATGGAAGAATTCTAGTGCTCCCAATCTGAAAGTAATTAAGCCCAGTATTACATATTTGTTATGTTTTTATGTAAAGAAAATCCAATCTAACCCAAAGCCAATGCAATAAAGGAAATCATTTCAGCTAGTGGGAACTATACTATTGAAACCAGCAAGATATTTTCAGTATATGGAAGATTTTTTTTTTTTTAACTCACCTCTACTTATTCCGCATGTATTTTTTTTCATAAACAAATCACATTTTTAAAAGATCAAATTATTATTACATTGTACTGGTTTGCTGAGAGGGAAAAGTTTTTTTCTCTTTATATAGTTTTTTCCAACCTTTATCTGTTTTCTATAGTCATTGTGCCATTTGTAATCTGTTTGTTCACAGTATGTATTTTTTAATTTATTTATTTTTTTAATTTAATATATTTATTTAATTCAAGTGTATTTTAATGTTCTTAAATTCAATTGTGTTATACCAATTCTGTTATTTCAAAGGAGTATCACATTTTCAGGCTTAGCCAGGTGTTTACATTGATTTACAAGAGTCATTGGTTCATGACATTAAGCGGGTTATTCATCAAGGTCCAACTTTATCTCAGTATTTCTAATATCCAACTCTGAGCAACTCTGAATCCCTGAATGGATCTTATTTATGAAGAAAAAAGCCCAAAAAAAATAGGGAAGGGCAAAAACTTTTCCCCAAAAACTCAGAATCTTTTTGCTCCGAATACCCAAACTCACCAGATATTGGTATGGACATCAACGCAGACATTCCCCATTGATAGTGATGGGCGAATCTCCCAAGATTCGCTTCGCCGAAAAATTCGCAAATTTCCAGAGAAATTTGCGAATTGGCAAAAAAAAACGCGAAACGAGTCACGGGACGCTTTTGGCGCGCGACTCATTTTTCCAGCGAATTTTCGCTAAGCAAAATTTCTCTGGCGATTCGCGAATTTCACTACACAAATAACACCCTTAGGGGCAAATTCACTAAAGGGCGAGGTGGCTAATGCTAGCGAAAATTTGCCAGCGTGACGTCATTTCGTTCTTCCGCAAATTTACCAAGTCCAACTCTGGCGAATCTTCAGTAGTGATTAACAGGGTGATAGGCTGAAAAATAAATTTTTTTAGGGTACCCTCATTCCCCCCTACATTTCCTAACATATGGCAACCAACCCATACAGGGGGCACATGTATAGGGCAATATATTACATTTATTTGATTTATTAAAGGTGTCCTGGGCTTGTGTAATGTAATGAAGTGGCTGCAGCATATACCTATGTTATACTTTAGAATTCACGCCGTATGCAAATTCGGCATCACTAGCATTACTTTGCTTTGCCTAACAAAGTAATGGTAGTACAGCTTTGCTAATGTTCACCTCCCTGAGTGCTTCAAAGACTTTCAGACCACTAAAAACTCAATAAAGGTCATTTACAATTTTGATTACTACATAAATGACCCATAATGCTTAGCCTCCAATGATAGCCTCAGGATGTCAATACTGTATATGCACCTGTGTAAAATTTAGAACCAAAGGCAGGACAAAGGCAGTAGTTGTTAAGCTCACGGTCCATGCTTACACAATTAGCTGCAGTCAAGTTATCTCATTTTCACTTGCAGTTCTAAACAAGTTCCAATAATTCTGATTCCTTAAAGGAGAACTAAACCCTGAATGAATATGACTAGAGATGCCCTATTTCATATACTGAACTCATTGAACCAGCCTAAAGATTTGGTAATAATGATACAGGCCTTCAAAGTTGACATACGTAGGTGTTTCCCATCTTGGATTCTAGGAGTGTTAGGAGTGTCTGTGACATGTACATGCTGAGTGGGCTCTGAGCAGTGGTTGCCTTGGGCTGGTTCAGAACCCAAAATGTGACCTTTATTTCCTCCAGAATGTTGTCATGTGTCTTATTTGTTATACACCTGGTCAAAGTGGTTTTGGTTTGGGGTTTGGCCTCCTTTAACAGCCGAGAATAAAAAATTTTATCTTCACTTTTAAAAAGTTACAGTCTTTTTTCTTTTTCATGTGGGCCTATACACTTTCTTCCAACCAAATAATGACAGCTCAGTCGTACTTGAAAAATGACTTTGTGGTGTGAAATTCCTAGAAATTACTTTAAATTTAAAGCAAATAAGAAAATAATGGTCAAATTGGGTAAATTATTCCATAAAACTCATGGTACTGTGCATCTTTCAAAAATGGCATTTTACAGATGGGAGAAATGTGACGAGAACTTTTGCTTTTTATGAAAGGACAAATGCAATGGACACATGGTCTGTGTCATTATACAGAATACATTTGTTTTTTCCGTGCAGCAATTATGGCACAAGAAGGGGAGTTCTTTGTAGGAGCAGGTCTGTGCCATTATCATTAAAAAGACCATTTTCTGCTTATGTGAAGATTTCATGCTCATCTTTGTCACAACCTCCTTTAAGGAGCATGATGGATTGGTCTTAATGTTGGCCCAATGGAGTGTCGTTATAGTCTCTAACTGCGTGATAACAAATAGATCTCAGCATTTACAAGTTATCTTTCTCAGGAATTAGAATCTTATTGCTTTTAATCAGGTTCTCCTTACCAAACCTGGCAGGGTAATTAAATGTTGGCTGCCTTAATGTCCCCATCTTGTAAGACTTCTCTACTTTGTAACAGAGAAATTATTAGGCTCATAGGAACACATTACATTCTTTTTTCTCTATGAATTTTAAAAGTATAAATCCAACAATATTTGAGTTGGGTCTTATCTCATTATTTTTTAGGCAAATACACGAGACACAAAGAGGCAGACAGATTGGACTGTAATGGGAGAGACAGACATCCAGTTACAGTAGATACAGGGGAAAACAAATGGTCGAAGGGTGAAGGGTGAAGATGATAAGGAAGAAATATAAAGAAAGAAAGAGACAAACATGAAGATACAAAGAGGGAGAGAGAGGAGCAGAGAATTAAGGAAGGGTCGAGGAAGACAAAGGACAAGATATGAGAGATAAGAAGGGAAGAGAAAAGAAGAAAAAAGGAAGATAATTGAATAGAAGCAAAGAGAGAAGAGGGAGACACAGATGAATAAACAAGATAGGACGACAGTATAGAAAACAAAAACACATAAAAGGAAAAAATGGAATACAGTGAGGGAAATAAACAAACAATTAGAAAATGAAAGAGAAGGACAGACAAGGCAAGAGACAGAATGTAAGATAGACAGATATGCAGAGAGTAGGAGCATAAGATAGACAGCAAGGAAGAATAAGATTTTGATAAGATAATGAGAAAACAAGCTAATATGATGTGACACATTCAAGGCTCTTGAACAGTTGGCTTTTTTGACCAGCACAGTGTCCCAGAGCCACCCAATCCAATTTTTTATATTATTCTATCTGTTGGAGCCTGAACAAAGCTAATTGGTGGTTCATTGTTAAGGGTTAAAGGCAAAGTAAAAGCTTTACTGTCATGTAACCTACTGTTTAAACACCCTTTCTGGCACTTATTTCAGGTGTTACACACCATGTGTGGAGCTTACGTATTGGCATGGTGGGCACTGAAAGTCTGTTTCTATTGTTGCTGATGATACTTAAATATGCAGTATATGTTTTATGCTGCCACTCTGCAGAGTGATTTGTCTAAGGTTGGAAACTGGGCAGCAAACTGGAAAATGAGGTTCAATGTTGATAAATGCAGGTTATGCACTGTGGCAAAGTTATGCATTAAATGGAAGTGTGTTGGGAGTTTCCTTAAAAAGTAGGCTCTAAGGGTTTTCGTAGATAACACATTGTCTAATTCTGGGCAGTGTCATCCTGTGGCTACTAAAGCAAATAAAGATCTGTATTGTATAAAAAGGGCATAAACTCAAGGGATGAAAACATAATTGTACCTCTTTATAGATCCCTAGTAAGAGCTCATGTGGAGTATGCAGTGCAGTTTTGGACTCCAGTCCTTAGGAGGGATATAAATGAGCTGGAGAGAGTGCAGAGACTAAGTGCAACTAAACTGGTTAGAGGGATGAGACTGGGAGACTTCAATTATGAGACTGGGAGACTGTCCAGGTTGGGATTGTTTTCTCTGTAAAAAAGGTGCTTGTGAGGGGACATGATTACACTTTACAAATACATTAGAGGACATTATAGACAAATATCAGGGGACCTTTTTACCCATAAAGAGGATCACCAGAGGCCACCCCTTCAGACTAGAAGAAAGGACTTTCATTTAAAGGAACAGAGTAGGTGGTTCTTCACAGTGAGGACAGTGAGGTTGTGGAATGCACTGCCGGGTGATGTTGTGATGCTGATTCTGTTAATGACTATAAGAGGGACTTGAAAGATTTCTTGGACAGAAATAATATCAAAGCATAGTGTGATAAGCTCTATAGTTAGTATGGATATGTGTATATATGTATAATGTGAAGGTATGGAGGGGTGTGTGTGCATGGATGCTGGGTTTTCATTTGCAGGGGCTGAACTTGATGGACTTTAGCTTTTTTCAACCCAATTTAATTATGTAACAATATATTATTAGAAAAAGGCACATTGTATGTGTAAGCAAAGCACAGAGAATGCAGCTGGAATACCTTAAAAGAGAAGGAAAGGCTCTATAAGGCCAAAAGTCAAAAAGTCATCCCCAAGTGATTACATATACTTACCTCACACCATGGGCCAAGCTCCTATCAATAGAAAACTGCCCTTGCCCAGGATTCTTCCAGTAAACCCCACGGAGCGTTCAACTTCTTCTTTCTTCGTGTGGGTGCATATGCACAGTAGAGCTAAAAGCTGAAATTTAATGAAGTAGTCGTCTATTATGTTCTACTGCGCATGTGTCTGCCATAGGAAATTTGCCTGACATTTGACTCCAAGATGCAATGGGACCAGCCCCTGGATCAACTTGTACTATAAGCTATCTTCCATAACCCTGTATTCGCTCACTTGCTAAACACCATCCCACCCCTTCTTAAAGCTATCTAATGTATCAGCCTTTACCACTGATTCAGGAAGAGAATTAATTCTTCACAGCTTTCACTGTAACAAACCCCTTCCCGATATTTAGGTAGAACCTCCTTTTTTCCATCCTTTTTTCCCTCCTTCCCTCAGAATGGGTGACTGTATGTTAGCTTGAAAGACCTACTGGTGAATAAAGCATTACAGAGAATACTATATGACCCCCTTATATATTTACACATATTTATCATATCACCACTTAAGCTCCTCTTCTTCAGAGTGAACATCCTCAACTTGGCCAGTCTTTTCTTATAGCTGGATGAGACAGGCAGTGCCAGAGAAAGACAGAGACAAAGAGACAGACTACAATGTGCTGAACAAGTAAAATGAGAGACAGACTATCATTCAATGTGCAAAGTGCCAGCCTGTTTTTTTGCACTTTACACCACAGCCCTGGCTTCTGTGTGCTTTGTAACTGTAAATCTTGGCCATATCAAGTGGGCACAATGTGTTGTAGACCTTCTGTATTCTGCAAAAAGGAGCACAGATTTCCAGGGCACAACACTGAACATGTGCAAAGTGCTTACCATTTGCTCAAGGTGGCCTCAGAGTGTTGCACCTTCACCCTCATGCTCAAAAGAAGGTGCAGCCAGCACAATGCAACCTAAGCACAGCCCAAGAATAGGTGAGAATAGCTCATTTAAGTGCTGAGAAATGTGCATTGAAATAATGAAGGAGCCATAGAAAGGGAGATAAAGGCACCCAAACATGGCACTGCTGTATGGAAGAAAGCAGACCTATAGGGTAACATGCATACAGAAAGACAATGACAGAGAGAGACAGTGTAACAGACAATGTGGGAGAAGGCAACATGGAGAGTGACAGATGACCAGTAAGAGAGCTAGGCAGGTCTACAGTAAAGAAAGTGAGGGAAAGACAAACAGTGATAGAGCCAGAGAAACAGACAGACAACAAGACTCAGGACATAAAGACCAATACTGACAGAACACAAGAGGGAGACAAGTAACCAGTATGAGAGACAGGTATTCCTTTAACAGTTTCCAGAAGTTGCTTGTTAGAGAAGCTGCAAATCTAATGGGGTCAGTAACACTTGGACAAATTCATCAATATCCCTACTTAGAATTCCACCCGCGTGTGAGATCCTGTGGCAATAAGCTCATTTAATATCTGTAGATGTTCCCAGTGCCTGGTTTGTATAGTCATAAATTCAGATCTTTCCACCAAACTTTCTCCCAGTGTGAAAACACACAAAGCGCTCATCACACTGACTCCAAAGGACCTTTGCACCCAGGCTTATCCAAAATAAATCCTTCAGATGCTTTCAAAAGGGGTTTGAAGTGAAAGAAATTGGTTTAATTTATAGTCAGAGCAGATTTCATCTCTGTATACAGAATCCAGCTCTTTGGAGTCATTTTATATGTAAGGAAAATGCACCCTTTCCGCTGAGAAGTGAAGGTTTGCCAATGTACGTATTTCTGTATGGAAGCTTTTACATTGTGCCCATGTTAATGGAGTTAACTTAGAAGAATTTATAAATGCTCCATCTGAAGCCTGAGATAACTCAGAATTATTTCAGCCAGTGCAGACATTTCAAAGAGAGTCTCAGCCAATATCTTAACTTTCAGCATTATTTTCTGGAGTTATAGTTATTGTGGTTTTTCAAGAATTTCCAGTTTTACTATTGGACTCACATTTAGGGTTATTTAGTGATATGTATGCTGGTCTAATGCAGTTTTAACAGTGAATGTAAGCATGGTTTCTAGACCCCTGCAAAAATTGGCCCTACAGTATCTCTACACACAGTACATCATATGGCTAAAAGCAGGGCTAGATATACCTAGTGGGCTCCCCTAGGCCCGCTGTCTTTTGTCACCCTGTCCCCTCCCCTTTATTTGCACAAATTTTCATCATCAGGATGGAGCAATGGGAATTGGCACACAGGAAATTTAAATTTCTGATCCAATGTGGGTGTGGTTGGTCAGAATGCCGCCCCCTAAAATTCTGCTGCCCTAGCCCCGGGCCTAGGTGGCCTCTCCACAAATCCGGGCCTGGCTAAAAGGATCTGGACACCCCTACTAAAAAACATGTCCTTGGACGGAGCACTCACTGCAGAAGCAATGCCAGCACTATTTGAACTATTTGTATAAGGAATTATGGTAAATCAGAGGGAACCTACCATCACCATGTACCATTAGACTCAGGTGCAGTGGAAACACATCCTCTGGAGTAATAAATTGCAAATCACCATCTAACCATACACTGTAGTAGATGCCAGGGGAACCCTACCTGTCTGAATGCATAATGCCAACGGTATGTTTTGGTGGGGGTAGTATAATGATCTAGGGCTATTTTTTAGTCCCCGGTTCCTCTGAAAGCAACTATTAAACAGGATACAATAATTTTTCTGAAAATGTATTTCTTTCTACTGGAACAGTTTGGGGAAGGCCATGGCAAAGCACAATAATGTGCAAAACAGGACCATACAGAATGGGTCAAGGAAAATGTGAAGAACCTCACATCAACCTTCATGAACCCCTGTGTAATGAATTAGAATCCCAACTGTGAGCCAGACCTAATCCCAGAGATCAGCAACCAACCTCACTAATGCTCTTGTGGCCGGGTGGAATCAATCTGACTTGTTCTGTATCAATATTATCACAAATACATCCCACTGATCATAAGGATTTCCATCTTTCAATAACGTCATTGATGAATTTGCCCCATATATTATGCAAAATTTGAAGCTGCTAAAATAAACGTAGGAGTTATTTACTAAAACTTGACTTATTCTCACTTAATTAAAAAATAGACCAAACTCCCAAACCAGAATAAACTTAATTTACCAATAAAACGTCTCAAAAAAACTGATGAGACAAAAACCGATTCAATTCGAATCGTGCAACTTTTTTCGAATTGCTGCTCTGAAAGTTTGACTTTTTTGAATTGTTGCCAAGAAAACTCAAATGCATTGGATTATCAAACAGCAAACAGCCCAAAACTGAAGGTAAAAAAAAAACCATGTTCCACTTGTTAAATGGACCATCTGCCATTGATTCTACAGGATTTCACCAGTTTTGGATGGCGTATTTTCAGATTAAATTTTTTTGCTGCTTCAGAGCATAATAAATCACGACCAGAAAAAATCTAGGTTAAATAAATAGTTCCTTTTTGGAGTGATTTATCAAGGTTCAAATTTTTTTCCAGGATTTGATTTTGTTGCAAAAATTAACTGTTCCTGGCAGTACCAAGAATCCCAGCAATAGTGTTCCATTTTAATGGTTAACATTATGGGGTTCAGAGTTAGCCATGCGTAAAGACCTCAGATAAGGAACATTTCTAGCTCAATAATTGCTGAAGAATGCAGGCATCAGCAATATAGTGCACATCAATATCATGATTACCCAGTATCATTAGCTCAAGATCAGCATATTGAATTTTAGGTGAATCACCTTACAAAACAAAGACGAATACCTCACTTGTTCCAATGAATTTGAGATTTCCAGCACTGTGACAGGTCTGGTACTCATCATTCTGAGATTGTTATGTACCAAAATGTTACACATTATAAACTATAAATCAAATACATTTTTATAGGGCCAGAAATGTTCTGTATGGAAAAGTCAATACATGGGATGATTACCTTCCAAAGTTCTATTTATGAATGGCATAAGTAAAATACTTGACTGGAGCCGTGTCAATCAAAATTCCCTGTGCAATACTCTTTCCGAGGCTAAATGTGCAAATAAAAAGTAATATTCAGGCAATGCTATATACAAACTCTATGGACAAAAAAGTTGAGTTGACTCCAGCTAATAAAAAGTACAATAAGAATAAAATGGTAGCCTGACGGAGCAATAGCTTTTGGGCTGAGAATACTGATACAGATTGGGATTTTGGGAATGTTTACTGTGGAGATAGGAGGGATAAGGACAGGATAGGATTTATATCAAGGTGCAGGTAGGCACGTTTTTTGAAGCTGGTATATTGGCTTTCCAGAAAGGTTGCGATGCATTTCAGAAAGTGAGATGATACATTGTTACTGCTGGTAATACTAATCCTACCTTGCTGATCTGGAGAAATGAAATCAGTTATAATTTTCAGAGAAAAATAGAAAACATCTTTGTACAGGGTTTTCTTCTTCCTCTGGATCAACAGTGAGGTAGGTAGTCATTATTTATATGATAGGTTGACTTGAAGGATATTTGATTTTTTGTGTCATCTGAATTACATTACAATGAGTAACACTATCGCCTACATGGGCCCGATTAACACTCTTGGATTTTGACCACCCTGTTCCAAGCACCTTCTGCTGGAACTTCACAGGGAGGCTTTTCCTAGTTTATGGTTGTATGATCCTTCACCCTGAGGATCAAAAGATCGTCTTCACCAGCTGTACGTTTTTCATTGATCTTCCAGAGCACAGCCTTGTCCACCCACAATTGTGGAGAATTTACCTTCAGAACTATTGGGGGCAGATTTACTAAATTCACATATATTCACATGAGGGATTCGAATATTCGATCGAATTTTCAAAAAGATTCACATTTGAATTTTGAATATGCAAATTAGGCAAATTTGACCAAATTCGACCAACGAAAATTCGAATTCGACTGATTCGAATATTCAAATTTAATTTTATTTGAATATTCAAAAATTCAATGGTTGAATAATTCCCCTTTTAAATTTAAATTCGATCACCTACTTCGCCAGATTAAACTTACCGAAATGGGGATCATTCCCTAAGATGGAATTTGAAAAATTCGATTGATCGCTAAAAATGGTTTGAATATTCGATTCGAATTCGATTTGAATATTCGATCGATCGAATTTTCCCTATTCGATAATTTGATCGATCGAAATGGCGCTAAAAAAAAAAATCGAATTTGAATGTTTTAAATTCCCCACTATTGCCCCACAATTCTCTGGTCGAATTTCAAATTTTTGGCATTCGAAATTCGACCAATAGTAAATCTGCCCCTTAGTGTCTCCCTCACTCTCTTTATAGTGATTTTTTCACACTGATCTGGGACTTATGAGCCTTTTTTAACTGTAGTAGACAACCAGCAAAATTTGCAGTGCTGTTGCCCAATGGATGTGCTGGCTGACTGAACCTGAAGGACACCTGACTCCTATCGAAAAATCCACCATTTAGGATAAATATTGGGTCAATTACATTATACTAAATACAAAGGGGCACATTTACTAAGGGTCTAAACTAAGGTTTTAACCCTCGAATTTAGGTTGAATTAAAAGCCCTCAAATTCGAATTTCGAACGATCGAATATTAAAAATGTGATCAATCGATAAAATCATATGAATCGATCGATTTGAATGATTTTAAGCATTTCATCGAATTTTTTTTATTCGATCAAAAAACTTGGAAAAATCATATGGGAGCTTCCCATAGGGTTCTGTAGCAATTCGGTAGGTTTAATCTGCCAATTTGTTGTATCAAATTTTTTTTAAAGTCCAGTACTTCAACAATCAAATTCATATTCGAATTTTTGAATTTGACAATTTCAATTTGAATTTTGGGCTATTCGATAGTCGAATAATTTTTAATTTGAATTTGTTTCAAATTTTCACCCCCAATCAATTCGACCTTTAGTAAATCTGCCCCAAAGGTTTCTTCAATTAAAGCCCAAGGAGAAGTGTAGTAATTGCTCTAACAGTAAGCTCTGCTCAAGGCTGACATTAATACAGTACATGACTACCATGCTTCTCTGAGCACTGCATTCTGTAGCTTATACTAGACATTTCAGGTTTGCTGGAATAATGGCAGTGAGTACAGGGTGTGTTTCTATGTACAACACAGCTCCTATTAATCTCTGCTGCAATAGATTTAGAACCGCGTTAAGCTTAATTGAAGTTAATAAGTGTAGTGCATTGAAATCCCCATCGATGACTTGAAAGTGACCTAATTGTGCCCCCTGAAGACATCTCTAGCACACCCACCTATCGCTCTGCAATTAAAGGAAATAACAAGACTGTTGTCTCATCCCTGCATTCAAATTAAAAAATGGATAAAAGTATCCATAAGAATAAATATCTGCCTCCAAGGCAATGGTGTGAGGATTCAATTCAACCTACTAAATTAGAAAAGCTAATTCATAGCCTTTCCGACAGTAAACAGAAAATCTACTTATTTTAAATCTCTCCCTGGTACTTTAGAATCCTTTAAATGTTTGACTGGCTTTAGCTTTCCAATTTTTGTTCAACTGTTATTTCTTCAAGCACTTGTATATTTCTGCAAGCATTATACATTTTTCTAAATATTATTAAACTTTTTTAATTTATACATATTTCAGTTACTGTATATATCAAATGGTGTAAAAATGTAAAATAGATTCTTCCCTCATTTACACTAAAAAAAGGTAACGTTTCATATTGTGTCCATAATTCACCTACTACAAAGCATGGAAAATTCTATTTTAAGGACATTTTGCTAAAGTTTTAGCCAAAGTAAGTCTGAAAACATAACCTGTTATACTGGACCTTTTGTCTCTATGTCTTGCCCACTTATCTCTGTGTGTATCACTTGAATTTATAAATACTTTTTTATATGAAGGGTGAAAATGAATTACAAGGTCTATATTTCAGATTGTCATAAATATTTTCCTTTACATTTTAATATGAAATCCAGATACAAAATAAGATGTATGCAAAATCGAAAAGAGATTCAGTCTGGATCATTTTATTAAAAAAAATGTCATGTTTGCTCCCTTTCTCATTTGACCACTCTTTCTCTGGTAGAATCCTGATATAATTGGCTACATGAGACACAATGCATGGTTGTTGGAACCTCTCCCTTATAATCTTTCTAAGGTGGAATTCTCTTAAAGTTGTCTATTTGGGACAGTATTTAGAACTGGAATGACCTACTGTATCCTGTTTGTGCTTTGGTCCCTTAGTTATCCTACCCCTCTAGATCTGGTGAAATCCATTCTTGATCTTGTGGTCTACGTGGGACAAAATATAGGGTTGTAAGAACATCTCATGTTCAGACTTTGTTTCTTCCTTTGCTATTTCCCTTTGCTATCTGACCTATCTCCCTTTGCTATCTGAACTATCTATGACTATGATGGAATTCTCTTAAAGTGGTTCTTTCTTTCTTTCTTTCTTTCTTTCTTTCTTTCTTTCCTATTTCCCTTTGCTATCTGACCTTTCTCCCTTTGCTATCTGACCTATCTATGCTGGAATTCTCTTAAAGTGGTCTACTTGGCATAAAATGTGGGACTAAAGGGACCTTTTTCTTGCAATCTTGTGTTAGGGATTTGTTATTAGACCACTCTTTCTATGGTAGAATCCTCTTAAAATGATCTACTTGGTAGAAAACCCGGCACTACCATGACCTCTCCCTTGCAATCCTGTGCTTGGCTCCCTGTTATTCAACCACTTCCCTGTTATTCAATAATAATAATCTGGAACCCGATCCGCAACTTACCAACCACCATTAAACAGGAATTGTTGTTGCTGTAAATCGGAAGTGACATCATCAGAAGTGGGCAGAGACAGAAAAAAGGTTGTAAACTTTAAAAGGAGTAAACTATAGACAATATAACATAAGATAACAAAATGTAGATGAGCTCCACGACCCACAACCATGACCCACAACCTGCAGATCCATGACCCACATCTATATCTGCAAGGTACCCTTTTTTTTAGGGTAATCTGCGGGTACCCAACCTGCTGCAGGATCTCTTTTTATTTCTTTAAAGCAAAGTAAAGTTTTGCCAGCAGGGAGCGCTATTCTGTTTTTTTTTTTTTCTACAATCGAACCTGAAGACCACAGTTCTATGGTATTGCTTGGCTACATGTCATAGGGAAACAAAACTTAAAAATAATCTATAGACATTGCTCAGGCATTTGTGACATTGTTTATGATGATACTAACACAACCCCTGTGTTTGATAGAAATATGTCAGCCTCTGATTTGACAATGATTGCCATCACTGGTCCTAAAATATCCTGTCTTTTTCTCTTTTTTTTCTCCAATGCATAATTAAAGTGAATTTGAATAACCCTTTGGAAATCAGTGAGTAAACAGATATATTGAGCCTTCTTATTTTTCCATTTGCATCAGTTAAAGTACAAGGAGAATTTGCACCAGTGAGCTCTAAAACACCAATGCTAAAGGCATTATGCAATTGTTGTGGATGTGAATTGGTGCCCATTATTACACTTTACATCATAGAGCAAACTGAAAAATGATGCCCTTTGTGTTCTTTGCTTTTCCATGTGCCAAATGCACCACAGAGACACTGAAGCTCTGTCTTTACTGTGTAGGGTGTTTACATCTCTGCATCCCTTCTTTGTTAGATTTAATAGTCTTGTTCAATTCAAAGGCAAATTAGATTTTATCATGCTGTCATACGTAACCATAGGTTGTAAATAGCATTACCCTGTAGTAATGATTCCCCTATTTGGATGTTATAGTGATTAAGTGTTATATCCAAATGACCATGACCTAATAAACTACCTGCAAAGCTGCAAAACACCCTTCATGCCCTTTATTATAGGACCTCTGGATTCATTAAAGAAATGAGGTCAAAGCTCCAAGGCTCCTACAAAAAAGACACAGTTTTCTGAGTTTCTCTGTGACCTAGTTTTTGTCATCTGTGTAACCAACAGTTCTTTTGTTTTAATGCTGTTGAGTGTGAAGTCATTATGAATACTTGTTCCTATTTATATACCTCTTTATCTATAGATTTGTATTTACAGTATTATAAGCAATGCTTCTAACATGTGGAAGTAAAATGGACCATGTAAGAAAGGTTAAAAAAAAAAGTAACAAGCTTATCTCAATTAAAAGTCTAATATATTTGTCGTGGGGGAGAGGGCTAACTAGGGGAGCCATGGCCAAAAGCCATAGCAACAAGCAAGTTCACATAGATACCATAATGACACTTAAACAAGGAATCTGCCCAAGGAAGATTTGTTGCCCGTTTTTTGGTTGGTTTATATTTTCTTTTTTGACTTTGGTGGACCTGGTCACTAGCAAGGTTAAACACTTCATGATTGTATTACTCAGGTGAACAGATGTATATTCATTAAAAGTAATAAGAATGCTCTACGGTGAAAGATAATGTGAGAAACCAATGCTTTACTGTAAAAGATAATATGAAAAACCTAATGTTTTGTTGTGATGGAAAATACAAAAAACCAATAAAGAGAAAGTTAAAAAAAAAAAAAAAAGTATAATATATTTATAATCTTTAAAGCCCCTCCTCATCCCAGAACAAAAAGTCATACAAAGCTAAACAGAAGTCCTATGTAAGTCCTACCTAACTGACATAAGTCCTTTAAAAGTATCTAACACAAGTAACTCAAAAAACTGAACTTTTAATGCTCATCAGAGCAGCTTCTTCAGTTCAACTGACTGGTGTAGGTGAGTTCTCGGCATATAGACTCTTCCAACGATCCAATCACAAGGGCACATTGTAACTCTTCAGAGAGGTGACATCTGAAATTCACAGAGTTGTTGATTACTGTATGTGTAGTTACTGTGATATTATTAACAATGTGTCATGCAACTCCTAGAAACAGGTGTTACTTGTAATAGTTGCATGAATGGATGTGTGAATAGTTCTGAAACCGCCGGGGTACAGATGCTAGAACAGCATTGTATGTAGCAGACAGGTGGTGTTGAAAGCCTTTGTTCAGGGATGGTTTCTCCACCTCTTTCCCACCTCTTTCAAACCAGCAGTCTTCTTTATCCAAGATTTGGACATTGCTATCTTCAAATGAATATCCCTTGTCTTTTAGGTGAAGAAAGACAGCTGAGTCTTGTTCTGCAGAGTTCTCCCTCCTATGCTGATCCATTTGCTTAGTGAGCAGTTGTTTTGTCTCCCCAATGTATAGATCAGTGCACTCATCGCTACACTGGACTGCGTATACCACATTACTTTGTTTTCCTTTAGGAGAAGGATCCTTTGGGTGTACCAGTTTTTGTCTAAGTGTGTTGCTAGGTTTGAAAAACACAGGGATGTGGTGTTTGTTGAAAATCCTCCTGAGTTTCTCCTACACTCCAGCTACATATGGAATGACTATGTTTCGCCAACTATGTGACTCTGGGCAGTTATTTCTTTTGGTGATTCTGTTGGGCTTGGTTGGTGCTGCCACATGCTTTCAAAAATCTTCTGAGATGTTTATGTTCCTTGTCCTTGGTCTCAGTTGCCACATATTCTGCTCTGTGGTGCAGAGTGGATGGTGGGAATGGAACAACATCCGTATGTCTAGGTTTCCTGTATATCTCCATTTTTAAGTTACCCCCTCCATGGATGCATATCAAACAATGCAAAAAAGTTTGTTCCCATGGGCATCTTCCCTTGTGAACGTGATATTATTGTCCATTGAATTAATGTGTTCTGTAAAGGACACCACTTCATTGGATCTGATTTTTTTTTTTTTTTTTTGGACACCAGTATCCAAAATTAGATGCCGGCGAATTTCGCAAATTTATTCTCCGGTGGCGAATCATGGGAACATGCCTCGAATTTGCCCCAGGCGAATAAATTAGCCCATCACTATATCTAATCCTTTACAAGTAAACAAAATCCCTATATTTGTCCCACCCAAATAAACAAATGTCAAATCAAAATCCTACCCAAAAAAAACAAAAGCCCTAAGTTGTATCCAACTAAACAAAAAAAAAACATGCCATACATGGAAAGATTCATTTAGTCTGAATAGATCAAATCAGCAGCCTAAATCTGCCTGTAAATGGCAACCTTTAGTTCTACCCAACAAAAGTAAAGCCCTATCCACTGTAAGTCCTACACAACTAAACTAAAGCCCTATCTAAGTCCTACTGAATTAAACAAAACACATATCTAAACTGGCCATATATTTTAAGAACTATTTGTTTGGTGAGGTTGTTATATGAGTGGATTTTTACCTGGATATGCTGACCTTGAGGTGAGCAATATTGAGTTAATGTGATCATTGAGCCCTAGGGCCCAACAATATGATCACAATGATGGTGTAATGGTAGTCAAATAGGAACCCACAGAGACCGCTAGTGAGTAACCCTTAGCAAACAAGGTCACCCCTGGTCTTCACCGACACCCTTCTGGGGCCCCGGTCTTTCTGCTGTAGCGTCTACAGGGAACCAGAATGCATCTGGGATACACGTAGTACAGACAAGGAGAAGGCAGTAACGTAATCGAGGAGAGGCAGGGTTCGGGACAGGGGGCAGAGACTGAGGTGAGCAAATGGGCAGTGGTCAGTCGACCTAAAGAAAGACTGAATTAATTCTGTGGGTTATCTGCAACCTCTTTTGGATTCAAAAGGTTAATAGGGCAGTCAAACAAATAAAGAGGACACAGTGTTTCCCTGCATGCAAATGAAAGCACAGATAAAAGCCACCATCAGAGTAAATTACTGACTTGAAGGCAATAATAGGACTGAGTCCAGCTAAGAAAATTAACAAAACCAAATCATAGCCCCTTCAGACACTAAAGAGAGAATCCGTATATTGAAATTGTTCCTACAGGCAAATCTCTCAGTGGAATATTTTGTTTAATAACATAACACATTAGAGTGCCATTTACTTCTCCAGGCTCCATAACAAAATGACTGCACTCGACTTGCTTATTATATTCACAGCAAGTGCTAAGGAAATGCTCAAGGTGCCTACAAACGGTTGTTTCAGATAAGTATTATATTAAGGTTTACTGTACTTTTTCTTGTAGAGACAAGGTTTGCTTTCCCCCCACTAATGGTATTGGGGTGGGGAGAGTAAAAAGGGTTGGGGCGAGGCAGGTACAAGACTATAAAACAGGAAGTTAGGAGCCAATAGTCTTAGGTTGTGGGCGGGAAGAGCAGGTAGAAGAGCTCAACCCGAACACCCAGGACCGACAAGATAAGCAGTGAGGTTGGCACAAACCAGCCTGAGCCGCGGGTTTCATGGTCTGCACATCACTAGTAGTGACCCCTAACAATATGACGCACATGCACTTAATAACAACATAAAGTTTTTAAATTGTGCTTTGCAAGATCTGGTAAATTTTCATAAATACGGTTTATAGAGGCATCATAAAAAAGGATAGGCAATTGTCTTGTAAGCCTCAGTCGGCCCGTCTGATGGTAGAGGGAGAGTTTAAGCAGCAAACATGGGGGAAAAAGCAATATGGTAGCTGAAGAGAAAACAAAATGTACCATTAATAGCACAAGCATTAGAGAGGAACATGTGCACAATCACTGGTATTTGTGTAGAGTAGATGATCATATAGCATCTGTTTGGAATACACATTTTCTGCGGAAAACTTTTTGAACTCATATTTTTGCAGTTGTGTCAAAGATAATTGTAGAAAATGCTCTTTTTGGTTTGCAAAAATGTTTGCTCGCTACCCACTGTGCACGCGCCCAAACTTGTGTAGCAGAGTGGCAGTGAGAGAGGAGAGTGGGGAGTGAAGGAGAGGGGACGAGGGCAGGCAGATGTAGAGAGGGTAGTGAACATGGGTTTGGCAGAAGACGCTTAATAGGTACCTGCCAATCACCCCTTTATTGTTGCTCCCTAGGAAGTGCCTCTTCTGCCTGCCCCTTGTAAAGATTTTACCTAGGCATCGGGGGTTCCCTGACACTTATTTCTGCCCCTTTGCGATGCGTGCCGACGTTTCCCGGTTTGCGCAGCACTCGATGGTCCTCAGCTACATTTGCGCTTGATGTCATCACCCTGCACGAAATTCAAATATTTAAAGGCACAGGCGCTGTCAGGAATCGAACCCTGCTGTTAGGAAGTTCTGCATTGCCAGGGTGAGCCACTGGAGGATCTTTGTCCTCATGCTAGACACTGCTCTGGACAGACTTGAAACGTATTCTTTCTCCCCTGCCTCATTATCAACATGTGTCTTCCATTCCCAATTAATGACCCTTTATAAGCCTGTCCCTGCCCTAAGATCCTTGCTTGATCATCTGAGCTCCTGAGCCCAATCCAGCCCCTTACTCTGCGACTCCTGATTCCTGATTCTTGATTCCTGATTCTTGACTCCTGGTTCCTGTGTCCCCTGCCTGGTTCCTGTGTCCCCTGCCTGTTCCTTGTTCCTGTTCCCACCTGGTTCCTGATTCCTTTCTCTGTGGATTCCCTGGTTTGACCTTCAGCCTGTTATTTCGACCCTGCTTGAACGCTGCCTGCCTCTGACCTTGCCTTCTCTTTGGACCTTGCTTGCCTGCTGCCTGCCCACACCTTCTCCGCCTTTACCCAGGTTGTATCTTTCAGTTTATACTCTGTTATTGTTATTTCATTCATCTCCATTAAAAACTCCTTCATCATAACATGGCTTTTGCTGTTAAATCTGCAGTAAATGTGTATCACCTGGGTTATCCAGCATATAGGCTCCATTCACCAGCACCCAAACCTGACAGGCGCCAATTGTACCCCACCCAATGTAAAGGTCTATTCTAGTTCCTGGGTGTAATTCTTGTTGTTGTGTTTGACCTTGCCTGTTCATGACAGGCAAGTTAGCTGCCTGTCTTGACAATAGCTTGCGTCTTGACCATTGATTTTGGTATATGACCCGGCCTGTGACCCCGACAGTGGCGTAACTACCAGGAGTGCAGGGGGTGCAATTGCACCAAGGCCCCCACCCCCTTGGGGCCCATCAGAGCCACAAAATGGTTACGGCATGCAGTTATCTAGGGGGAGATTATACATCACACATGCCATCAACACTCCAGCATGCGATTTATAGAGGTAAGCGCCCCACAGGGGGCCCAGCTACAGCACTACAAAATAAGTTGGCGCTATAGAAATACATGTTAATAATAATAATAATAATTATTAGTACCACGGAGTACTAAGATGAACCCCTTTAAGGTGGAAAAAAAAACTAAATACTTTCCCCCCTACCTCACAGCAATATATAAATTACAGAAGATAACAGCTGTTGCAATCAGAACTTTGAGCACATTTTATATCAAATGGGAATATGAAATTGTGTTGCAAAATGTATTTTAAATACATATCCCTATGAGATTTTTTGGTCTCTTTCTCCAACTTGCCTGGCAGATGGTTCACCAAGCAATGTTATGCATGACTTTTTCTGTAAAAATAATAATGGCTGTGGAACAAGATCTTGACCCCAAAGCACAGCAGCTGTCATTACAAAGTCTGTCAAAAGTTTTTAAAAACTCTATCCACAACAAGTTGCTTGAGATTTCATGTTTCCTGCCTATTTTACAACATAGTTGATGAGTAAATATGTTGTGGCTCTTATTGGGTCTCCAGACATTTAGAATTCAAAGTGATATCCAGTCCTCCTTCTCATTCCCCATTCTGATCTTATTCTTCAACCACTCCACCTCTTCCTATACAGTGCTTCCTACCTATACTTGATCTTTTTGGTGGGTACACACCACCATTTTATAGCCATTTTCCCAGATTGAAAGCCACTTGGGGTGAATGTGTACCTAACAATTTTAATTAAATATAAGATTCTTACTTTGAACTTTGGCAAAGCTAGACAAAGATAAAATTCACACTTTACTAAACGTACCCCTATGAGTTCTAGTGAAAAATCTGGCTTTGTTACTCAACTCAGCTATCATCTTCACTCTACCTAAAGCCTATAAGCTGCCCAACTCCAAAAATAATAATGATGTCCCCCAAGCACCATTACAACTCTCAATGGTAAAGTGCCTAGAGATGTCATCACGTGGGCAGGCTCTAGCCATCTCAGCAACTGGTACCTTATTGACAGTAAAAGCATTGAATCCATCTGATCCAGTTAACTAGGCAGAGAAATAATTATGCGCAGATTTTTCAGTCTGGAGGAGAAAGGACAGATCTGTTAAATGACATTGATTCATTTGTTGCCAATAGTCGGCTGCAGAGCTCTATGATTAATGTGTTCAATGAATTTCTCTATTGTGCATTGTTAACACTGTTTATGAAATATGACTTGCATGTGTGATGATGGATATTGTAACTATCGGGCTAGCACATTTATCCCTAATGTATATACCCCTTTCATTATTAGGAGGCACAGATCTAGGTCTGAAAATAACAAATGGTTCTGCAAAAGAGAAGAATGAGGGTTAGGGAGGGACTGAACCCTACCCATGCAGTATAATTACTGTCAATAAATGACCTTTAGGATTTCATTTATTCATTATTACACAGAATGAGGGGGAGAGAGGCTGCAGTTGCAGTTGGAAACCACTAACACCTAATGCTGCTCTCCTAGTTATGAAAAGGTATAGAAATACAGTATAAGGAACAGTCCTTACCTTCCATTTAACTTGCAGAATGCAGCTCTATGTTTGACACTACTCACTGAGCCAAAATAATACAGATATAGGGGAAGGGCTGTGGGTTGGAACCCCAAAACTTGCCATAATACTCTTTTGGTTGGTCACTACATACACCAAGATGGACACAATGGAGATCACATATTGATGCAATTTGTAATTTACTGGTGTCCAATCATGATCCTGCACATGGTTGCCAATGCTTCCACCCAGCCTCTTCTGATGAATGGTGCATGACTGGACCTACTGACATTGGGGAAACCTGGGGCTTGCAGTTTGCTTCAGATTTTCACAGATCCCCCATGTTTGCACCCTGAGAATTGCAAACATAATTTAGAAGAGATGCAATTTGCACCAAAATGCAAGAACAATTGTTTCCATTTCACTGCATCAGAAGTAGAGTTGCAACTCTGGAGCATGGCTGCAAAATATGGCAATTTGCGTTCAACAACAGCACTTTGCAAACTGCGCTTGCATCCTTTAATTTACATGAAACAGTAATTAAAGAAAAAAACATCATTAATTCTAAAGCCAATAATACCCAGCCACAAAACTGCTGATATTTCCAAACTCAGGCTAAGTAACCCCCAACCGAGTGATTAATTTTCACGCCAAATACAATAACAGTCTATGCTTGTCCTGCCAAGTCACTTTCTAATTTTTCAGTTTTTAGCACTAAACGATTTCTGATTATTGACTTTGTTTCTGACATTTTCTCCTCTATTGTTGTTTGTTGAAAGTTAAAAATAAGCAAAAGAAACCAATAATTCACAGTTCACCTACCACATCCTATTTCTTTCAACATTTGCTAAAGGATCTCTATGTTTATGTAGGAAGGCAAATAAGAACCAGACCAGTTGCTACAAATTTTATGTCCCATTGGGGAAGGAAAGGGATTCTTCATGAGTCACAATGGCAGAGAGAGAGAGAGAGAAATACAGTAGACAGCAAATCTTACTAATTTATAATTCCAAGCATTACCCTCACCTTCACCTCCAACTGTAATGAACATGTAACCAGAATATCCTTAGTCTGGGGGCACACAGGAACATTTGTGCAGTGCTTAAGCTTTGCAGTCACCAGCCTATGTTTCACTCTGCCAGATCCCAGCCCATTATCTTCTCAAATATTTGCCTTAGTCATGGAACCATATGCATCCCCTTAAGAAAAAAAAGACCAAATACATGAAATACAAGTGGACTCAAATTTATAACATTGGACTCAAATTACATTGTTCTGGAGGTATCAACCAGAAGAAATTCTGCATTAATCAGGAATATGCTAAGGAAATTTAGTATAGGATTATATTGCAAATGAAGGTGGATCCAGGGCTGGGTCTGTTCAGGTGGGTTGAGTGGAAAAATTTCCGTTTCCAGTTAAAGTTGGAAGCAGTTCTTTAATTTCAGAAGGCAGTGTGCAAGGGCTTGCCATGTACCACCATGTAATTTTTAGGTCTTTATGGGGTATCATAATACCAGCCATGCCACGAATTCACAGAATGCCGTACGATAATGAAGACCAATTTTTGGGTCCTGATTCATAGCCTAAGAATTATTGCCACAGAAAAAAAGGCATGGTCTAGTTGTCAAGGAGACGAGGCGTCATTTATAAATGGGACCACAAGAGTGGGTGTGTTTCTTAAGGTATCCCAAAACCCAGAACAAACCTCAAGGTCCCAGTCATGGTTCATGCTTCCACCTATAACAGACACCTTTTGCTTCAGGAGGAGCCCTCTGCTACTCAGATACAACCAGACTTAAAGTGGGAGTACCAAGGGGAGAGTTCTGGGCAGACAATGGAACCAAAGTTACAAGAAGGACTGGGAACAGGGATGTAACTAAAGAGGAAGCAGACCCCAGGAAGTATAGGGGCACCATAAGGTCCTAATTCATATACAATTTAAATACATTTTGGTAAAAATGGTCAGCCTGAGGGCCTGAAAAATAATCTGCTGTGAGGCCTAGTAAAATCTAGTTACACCACTGACTGGGAAAAAAAATATAGGCGAGGGTCAGGCCGGGTTGATACAAATCACGCAGAGCAGGAGAAAATCAGTGGTAAGGGACAGTGTCGAAGTCACAGGCCAGGGTCAAAAGCAACAGTAGCTCAGTACAGAATCAAGAAGAATGGCCAATGAAGTGGTAAACATCAGTACAAACAGTGAACAACAATGGTCAGAAGACAGACAAGGGCCAGGATCACAAGATCAGACACAGAGAGCATCCAGGAACTATCAAACATAGACCTATGTTGGGCAATGAGTAATTGGCAGCGCCCCTGTAAATATTTGATTTTCGCTGCAAAAGATGACATCACCGGTGGTGTGCCGAATAGAAAAGAATATGCATGAGCACACGAAAGGCAAACTCGGAAGTGGCTTGCAAAGAGGAAGGCAGCTCTGCAGAGGAGGTGGCGGGTGTCCCCCTCGACTCCCAGATATCATTCCCGGGTGCTAAAAAATGTAGAGAAAAGCACCTTGACACACTTCATTAATGTAATTGCATCATGTAATCTGCATTTCCACATGGTTGCCAATGCATCCATCCTGCCTCTTCTGATGAATGGTGCACAACTATGCTAATAGATTCTGGCAAACCCTGGAGTTATCTCCACCCTGACAGTAGCTCCAGGATTCCCACACCAAGTTGCCTTAATAAGGACAACAGACTTGCTCCTGGTTAATCATAAGTAAACACCATTTTAATGTACACCGATAAAGGTGGAAAACACCAAATTCATCAATATGTAATCGTTATGGAATCCGTTCTGATACATCTTGCACAATTGTGAAAAACTGCATGGTCTTTTAACCTAGTAATATCTAGTTACACCACTGACTGGGAACAAGAAATGTAGGCGAGGGTCAGGCCAGGTTGATACAAATCACGCAGAGCAGGAGAAAATCAGTGGTAAGGGACAGTGTCGAAGTCACAGGCCAGGGTCAGTAGCAGTAGCTCAGTACAGAATCAAGAAGAATGGTTAATGAAGTGGTAAACATCAGTACAAACAATGAACAAAAATGGTCAGAAGACAGGCAAGGGCCAGGATCACAAGATCAGACACAGAGAGCATCCAGGAAGTATCAAACATAGACCTATGTTGGGCAATGAGTAATTGGCAGTGCCCCTGTAAATATTTGATTTTCGCTGCAAAAGATGACATCACCGGTGGTGTGCCAAATAGAAAAGAATATGCATGAGCACACGAAAGGCAAACTCGGAAGTGGCTTGCAAAGAGGAAGGCAGCTCTGCAGAGGAGGTGGCGGGTGTCCCCCTCGACTCCCAGATATCATTCCTGGGTGCTAAAAAATGTAGAGAAAAGCACCTTGACACAGTTCATTAATGTAATTGCATCATGTAATCTGCATTTCCACATGGTTGCCAATGCATCCATCCTGCCTCTTCTGATGAATGGTGCACGACTATGCTAATAGATTCTGACAAACCTTGGAGGTATCTCCACCCTGACAGTACTGTAGCTCCAGGATTCCCACACCAAGTTGCCTTAATAAGGACAACAGACATGCTCCTTGTTAATCATAAGTAAACACCATTTTAATGTACACTGATAAAGGTGGAAAACACCAAATTCACCAATATGTAATCGTAATGGTGTCCGTTCTGATACATCTTGCACAATTGTGAAAAACTGCATGGTCTTTTAACCTTTATTCTATGTTCTAATTAGTCCTTAAGCTGTGCTTTCATCAAGAGCTCTCATCTGTGCTTTCATCAAGCCTTGCCCATAAATGTTTCCTCTTTGGAATGGCTTTATGGAGTGTGAAATGCAAAAGTCTTTCCACCAATTTTATTCTTGATTGTTCCTAATGAAATATGTCACTTACAGATCTTCATATAGAGATATTGGAACCCTGGAACAATAGACATTTGCCATTATACCCTGTGATACTCTGCCCAACGGCAAAGCTACCAGGCGTCTTGTAAACCATCTGCATAAGAATGAATCAGAATATTTGAAACCTTGGCACAACAGAAATGAGAACATGTTCCTCTACTGGGCCGCAAGAATATGGGGCTTTCCTAAGGGGAACATCACAGGCTCACTGAAGTGAAAGGGTAAATTATTTACAATTACATGTAGGATAAAGGATTTTAATTAAGCACTTCACAGCGGCTGAATTAGCAATGTGTATGCAGGGAAGCCTCGTCTTTGATTTACACCCATGGATGTCAACTGGAAATAGAACAAACACAGATATTTCATAACAAGCATGTAAAGGAGACATGTGGAGAGATGATACAGACATAATAATTTGATTCTGTGAAAATGAAGTGAAACGGCTGAAATTTAAAAGAAAATTATGCAAGGGAATTTTTTTGCTTTGGGCAAAGTAAAATTCCCCCCCCATTCCGTCCCATCACTCTAACCACTACTCACCCATCATTAGTCAGGCCACACCCCGGGGAAAAATGAAAGATGACCATAGGTTTCACTGTAGGCTTCATGACCATCTTATTTTTTGTTTGTTTCTTTCCATAGTTGTTGACTTGCAGGCAGGTGGTCCCAACAGGACTGGTACAACTTGTATCACTAGAGATATGAGCCCTTTGAACACTATTTAAATCTCTCATCACATGGTGTGTATGGACTCTGAGGAAGTGCCGCGTGGTCGGCAAGAAATGCGTCAGTCAGTTGTGTAGTTATACCCACTGTTAACACTATGTGTGTGCCTTCAATAAAGCCACAGAGTTATTAACGAAGAAATGACTCTCTTTCCATTAGCGCCGAGGATACGGGAGTTCAAGTTGTGCTATATTGAACCGGCGTGAAGCAGCCGGCACTATGTATCGGCAGAAACAGAGGAGACGCACAGCAGTCGGGTGAGCTCGGCCATGGACCGCTTCTATATAAATATTTGTGCACCAACAGGATTGGTGTCTACCTGGAATCCCAATGGACCATATCAACCCTGGAGTGGCGTCTGCTCCCCATCTTTACCTCTCAGAGACCCGAATTTGTATACCCAGCTTTTTTTTTGTTTTTGTTTTTTTGCATCACACAACATTTACAGTCTTTTGTTGACCCTGTCCCGACTTTTGAGTATGTGTTACTAGCATCAAATCCAAAGTACATTCTTGATAAAGTATACGTATTTCACAATTTTAATATTTGTACCATTTGCCACAAATTAAATGCAGAATGTATGTCAATCGCAAATCTATTTTTTTTTATTTCCATTTGTTGTCCAACTTTTTGGAAACAGTGTTGTACATTCATTCGGTCTTTTCAAAGCACACTTGTGTATAATTTTCAATTAGGAAAAAACATTCTCTAAAACTATGACTGTCATGAGGTTTATTAAACAATCCATACTGAAAAAGCAGAAATGGGAAAAGTGACTGTTTCAAGTTGTCATACAACTTCAACTTTTTCATATTGTCACACAAAAAGAAGTAAGAACAACCGACACAACTGCCATTGACTTCTGTATGACTTCTAAATGATTTTGATGGTTTTAGTACTCTAGTTTGTCAAAAATTGATTGATTCAAAAATGGATTGATTATTTCTTTAACTATGGTGCTTATAGTGATCTTATGAAGACCAAGTACACTTGGGGAATTAGTTTGGATTAAAGAGACCTTAAAATAAATACATACTGGGGATTTAATAGGTTTATTTGAATTAGTTGGAAGTTAAGACCTGCTTGTAGGACTTATATCATCCATCTAAGTTTGAAATATACATAAAAACAATGTATGCTAATCCCAAGAGCACTATGAAATAATAACTAATTTATGATTGAATCACTTTAATAAAAACATTGTCTCAATAATAACATAAAACATTTCAGCATAAATATTTGTATGAGGAGGAGATAAATTGGGATAAAAAGTTCTATAGTATGTAGTAATAGTAAAATTCCTAGCCCTGGCCGAAACCAAAAGAAACCCTAAATAGCAAGTGTCTTTAGAACATGGCTAAACAGAAGATGACTATTATTTCTTTGCATGTTACAATGTTGCAAATTTGAATATGTTAATTAGAATTTAGTGCATCACCGTTTCATATAAACAACATGTTCAAGGGGGAAATAAGTTTGGAATATTGGCTTGTAACAAAGGCTTAGTTGTGGTAAATGGAAAAAAAATACTAAAGGTCAGTTGTATATAAGTCAATGGGAGAGGTCCCTTACCCTATTTGGAAGTTTGTGGTCTGCATTGGAATTAGCCTAAAAATCTAGCAAATTAGGGCAATAATCCAAAATATTGGGGCTTTTCAGTGAAAAATGATCATTACCCAACAAACCCTCATGTACAAGCATAGAGCAAATTAGCAAAGAACTAGCTATAAAGTTCAGAGGGATGTGGCATAAACTGCATATAATATAGCAAGGATATCAAATTCAAACTTAATTCTAAAATGTAAAGCATTTTAAATTTGAAGTACATTTTAGGCATTACCCTTTTTCAGTTTTTTTTTGTTTCAATATTTAGCAAGGACCTCATTTGCATGGGATTTTAAATAATTGTATATTCTGTCTCATAAGAATGAAAGCTTTTTCAGTTTTTTTGTTAATTATTGAGCAATGAGCTTATTTGCATTTTAAATAATTGTATATTCTGTCTCAAAAGAATAAAACAGAATATTGAAATGTGTACACCTGTGTGAGCCTTTATGAGATATATACAAACAGTTCAATTTAATGTATTGTCAATTTTTTTATCTCATTTTTTTAATAAATGTTTTGAATATTATTGGTGTAGGACCTGATTTGCATGGGATTTACATAATGAAAATCCTTTAAATTGTATCTCAAAAGACACATATATATATATATATATATATATATATATATATATTCTTATAAAGTCAGAAATTGAACACAACTCTGAAAGCCCCTATGAGGTATAGGATATTCTGTTTACTCCCAGTTACTATAGGAAACAGCGACTTGGTAAAATGCCAGTATTTATTGATATTTTCATGAAAAATTACTGTTCTCAGAATTATTTCATATGATTTATAATTGATTATTTTTTTTTAAAAACATGACAGCCAATATATAAAGCCCAAGTTTATTCCCTAGTAACAATCTGTGCCTTTTTATCTGTTGTGCTTGGTAAGACCTTTCTATCCTTCAAAATAATAGGATATCAAAGTGTCTGCAAAATAAAGATACAAAATCAAATCTGAGACTAAAGGTCAACTTTTACTAGGGACTTTACTGCATTTATCAGGCCTTGCAGGCGCTCAGTATCAGATTGAAAAAATTCTCTGGTCTGGTAAAAAAAAAGGCAACACTGAGAATTTGTGATTAATCTCAAAAGTGTCAACATTGTTTATGGTTTATATTATCTAGTTTTAAAGTGGAAATTAAAGGAATTACATTATTTAATTTAAAAAAATGTACAAACATGCACATTTTTTTTTAGCTTTTTCAGTTACAACTCAAAATTCCACAAGCTTGTGTTCTTATACAGTCACCTTTCTCCATCCCCACAAGATTTATCAGCCTTGATTATTCACCTTCATCTTCCTCTTTTTCACCTTCTTGATTAAACGAACACAATAACTAGAATACAAGTTGCTTGTCCATAGGAGATAAAGGTCATTCATCCCAACAATTTATAGTCCCAGCATTATTATTTATTTATTTATTTTTGGCCTTGGCCATCTGATCGTTTTCAGTAATAACATACTTTTATTTGGTAGATAGTGTCCCTTTAAGCAAGATATCAAGATAAATGGGCAGGTTTTAAGTAAGTGAAGGTATCAGTGAAAAGTGAAATCTATATAGGCAGAAATGGTCTCAAGAGCAAAGGCAAGCAATTCATAGGTGCATACTACAAACTGCCTTTTATTAATGAAAAGGAACAGGTTCTGCTGCCTTATCAGACCTGCTGCCAAGCTGGGGGAAAATTAATTTAGAATAAATTGACTGGACTTTTGGACGGCACACAGAGCAAATGCAAAATCTGCTGCACTAGAAACTATTAGAATGTGAACTAGTAAACACTCCGTTCACATTCTAATAGTACAAATAACTGAGCCTATTACACATGTCCAAAATATGAAGAGTAATGCAGTGTTTTTCCTCAGGATTCCAACAGCATTGGGAGCATGTACAAAGAATTTATCATGGACGCCCATTTTCACAAATCAAGTGTATAAAATTATCACAGTGGTAATGACCTACCTTCATGGTGTTACTAAAAAAAAATTAAGGAGCAGATTTATCAAGGGTCGAATTTCGACATTCGACTATCGAATTTTATTCGAAGTGTTTTTTCGATCGCATATGGATCATTGGTCCGTTTTCGATCAAACTCGAACGATTCAAATGATTTCCCCCCAAAAAATTTAGAATTTTCAAAAATTTGGCAGGTTTAAAGTGGCGAAGGGTAGAATTTTTTAAAGAGACAGTAACCCCTGTTGAAAATCCCTGGCAAAATTTGTATCTTTGTCAGGCACACCTGGGATATCAGGTGTCCTTTGCAAATAACAATGGTGGGTTTTCAAACACACTGTAGGCTTTTGCTTCAAGCCCATGGCCAGCAGATGCAGCCTGCCCTTCGATTGCATCTTGCTCACAGATTTGTGCCACACAGTCAGAGTTAACAGACAATCCACATTTGGCATCATCTGTACCCGTGCCTGACTCTTTCCCAGTTGCTGTTGAAATGCATCCACCAGTCACCACCTTGCTGCTCCTGTGGCTTTGACACAGCCTCCTGCTGAACAGCTGAAGAAATGGGATTAGCACCACCAATTGCCTTATTCAATCACTTCCTTATAGTCCCTGGGCCTATCAGCCCTTTACACAGGTGTATGTCTTTATCTGCTCCTTATTTTGCCGCATCCTCCACCATATCTGGAATTCAGGTAGCGAAGTTCGTAGCCAAGACACAGTTTTCAGCACAGAGAATGGAGACTGACACCAACTGTAAGTTTAAATGCAGCTTTGCTGACTTTTATTTGGCACAAACAAAGTAAATCTTCAATCCACTGGCTTCACATAGAGGATAACATTAGCTTCACATAAGTATTAACAGTCCCACTTCCACACTGGAGTTAACATAACTCATGGTTTCATTAGCCCTCACTGGTTTTTGGCAGACCACAAATCCTGGCTCTCTTCCCTTCTTTCACTCAAGTACTGTAGGTCCTCATATTGCCCCTCGCCCTCCTTCAGCTCCAGGAGGTATCTAGGGGAAGAAGCCCTGAGGTGTAGACCCACACCTCCTTTTAAAACCAGCTCACCTGTAGCTAATTTAACTGCCTCTAGCTTGGTAGCTGAAAACCCTTTTTGGAGCAAGTAATGGAAGCCCACCCTACTCTCTTCCTAGAGCCTATCTCAGTCCCTGTGGAGAAATTAAATACTAGAGTGACCTTTTTCCACCTTTTTCTAGTCACTCTACCACAATGGAGTCTCGCTCCCCTTCTTGAGGGTATGGGGCTTTTGCACCTGAACCTTATATTACATCTGGTGAGTTTGCTGCCATTAACCTTATTTATCTGTGGCACAGGTATAATTTTGTATGGATGCAACCACCATCAAACCCCATCTCCAAATATCAACATAAGCTGTGCTCTAATCTGCAGGCTGATTGTTCTTCCTTACAGAGTGGATTTGCTATCACACAGATCTCAGGGGCAGAGAGAGGAGCTTGTGGAATGAATAGAAAGACATTGCTGTGTACTTCTCTTGCCATCTGTTATCACCGTATTGTTATAATCATGCCACTCATGTTATTGCTTTCCCTGCCCTGAGAAACATGTTGCCTGTTTAGAATAGAGAATATTTTACAGCTAAGACAAGTATTATTGAGTTAGTGGATAGTTCTTCATTTTTATTAAGTTTCTGGAAAACAGAGGTGCCGTGGCTGCCTGGGATTGAATAAAAATGAAAGTGCTACAAGAAATGACACGGGAAAAGCCAACTATCAGTATGCAGTCACACCGCTGTACAAGAGCCAACAAAACACCCATTTACAATATATTTGCCATGCAACAACTGTCCTGCTTTATCAACCGTTACCTTCCCTGATTGCGGTTTTTATAGCCGTACTATATCCTACAATGCAATTTAGCACACATGTGAAACATGAGATTTAGAGAAGATTGTGGACTGATAGTCTACGGATCTCTGGGGAAACGGGCATGTTCTTTCATTTCTTATGCTTTGTAGCAGTTTTTCATTGAAGACCTCATAAGCCCCAATAACAATAAGCAGAGGCAGCTCTCATAGCATTGCTTAGCCCTGGTGGGTCCAAGGTAAATATGTAGATTTGGTTGGTGCAAAGCTGCATTGTGTTACACAGGAGCCTAACATAATGTTGGGTGGACAGAACTGCACATATAAAGGGCAACTAGCAATCAAGTGATTATTTTTGATCATCTATGCATGATTCCCAGTCTAGCTCAGCTGTTACTTGCATTTTACCAACTAAGAACAGATCAGCTTAAGACTTTGAAAACTGCTCCCGGTGGCAAAATATACTCTACTTGGAACATTGTGTCGCTATTTTAAAGTTCCATTTTCAACTCATTTCAATAAAAGGGCAAGATTTTCAACTAGGTCTCGCTTGCCTGCATTCCACTATCATTAACTACTCCAGACCAGATTCTGTGGAGTGAGTCTATGGAGCCAATCTACTCTAAGCTATTGTGCACTTATCTGTTATCAACTGTGTATCCTGTGCCTGAATGGCTGCCCCTATGGCTTCACAACAACTTGTTTATATAAACTATAGTAGTACTTATCTGTTATCTACTGTGTATCCTGTGTTTAAATGGCTCTCCAGAAGCTTATCTATATAAACTATAGTAGAGTTTCTGAAGTAAACACACCCGTTTTATCAGTGCAGGCCAGTACATTATAATGTTCCTTAAAACACTTTTATTTTATGGTGTTATGTTTCCTTTAAGGTATGAATATCCAAATTACAGAAAGACCCATTATTCAGGAACACCCCAGGTCCCAATCATTCTGGATAATGTGTCTCATACATGTAATTCTATTATTTGACTCTAGGACCAACTGAGTGCATTAGAACAATATTGCACAGCCAAAGTGGGGAAACTGGTGAAATGATTCACTCATTGGGTTACCTCAACCAACAAGCAAATCTTACAATGTATGGCACTTTAAGTCTTCTAGTTTAGCTTGGTCTCTCTTGTATGCATTTTGTTGTAATAGACTCCATCAGCAAACTGATGATACCAATCTTCTTAAAGCTATTTTGATTTATCAAGAGGGGACTGTTCAGTCTGGTTCAGCGGGAACAGCAATATTAAAATGCACATAAACACACCACTCACTTGATCTGCTAGGCTTCACTTTCCAGGGCTACTCAATGCCACCACCAAACAGGTGGCCTTTGCCTGTTTTGAGAATGGCACTGGCAGCTACTGTATAACATTCTGCAAGTATTTGTGAAGAAGGTTCTTTTAGGTGTCCTTGCATTCTCTACCTAGGGGGTAAATCTATTTCTAAATAGTACTATGGCTTAAAAACTATACATGAATGAAACTATCAGACAGTATAAATGAAAAACAAGCAAAAAAGGATATTAAAATGATATTAATAGTAATAATGAAGTGGTGGAGGATCAATCACAGAAGCACTGAATGTACGGAGGATTCCCTTAGCCAACTCAATAATGAAGCAGCGTTGGTCCCGAGTGAATGTTTGTGTAGGTGGAGCTGCCAAATTTATCAGTGAGCGACTGCACAGGGTCATCAGAAGCTTTCCTGACGTGAACGCTGCCGCATCTGCTCACACAGCTGAGATCCCTTCTGCCGTGCAGACATTAGGTGTGAGTGTCAAATAAATATATGAACTGGCAGATGCTCATGTTTGGCTTGTGAAACCAAAGCTGACAGAGAGCTCAGAAACAACTGGATTGACAGAAAGGAGTGCACATAAATAACCTTCAGCAAGAATCTTCTTAATGATATACCCTGCCAGTAGCAAAGTGTTGATGCTATAAGCACAAACACTCTAACAATGCACAGGGGGAAGGGCTCATAGGCAAGTGGCTGTGACGAGAGTTGGTCAGGAACCTGGACTAGGGATAGGTGTAAAAAAGGTACATCCTGTCACAAACGCCGCCCGGAGCTCTTCCAGAATCTCCGGGCGGCGCTTCCTCCTTTTCCAGCATTGCTCCCAAAATGGTGGTGCCAAATTTTAAATAAATAGATGCTCAGGACGCCGGTTAAATGCCCAAGTATAGGTTTTGTTGTATAGACTCCTGGTTGTTCCTAAATTCCTTTACTATTGATTCCTGGACTTTTGACACTTGCCTGTACTCGACCTTGCTACTAGCTGCCTGCCTTTGAACCCTTGCCTGGACTGGACTTTGTATATTGCCTGAACCCTGCCTGTACCTTGCATTTGGACTTTAACCCTTTAGCTTCCTCCTTGGTCCTGACAAACTCCTACTGGGAGCCGATAGGCCCCCCCTGACACATCCCTAGTGCCTTTTCATTGTTTATGCATTTTCTGGTTCTACCACTAGTTCTGGCCCTATCTGTTAGTGGAGATAGGTGGGCATTGGTGTGGGTTAGGTTTGGTGGCAGCCAAGAATCTAGGTAGGGTCTCCTACACAATGCAGATCTTACCCAAAGTCTTTATTGTTCCCACACTTCAAGTTCCAGTTTATAGGGCAGGGGCACATTGTGCATGGCAACTATCCATGTATACCAATGTGTAGTGGCCTTAGTTAGCAAAAAAGAGGTTATTTTTGGAGACCCTGGATGAAGGGTCTGACTCCACTCTACAACTTGGAACAGATAAAAAAAAATCTAATTTGGGCTTTTGGAGTAAATTCTGGGACCAATTTATTCAATTGCAGCAAACATGGTGGATTGTGCACTTTCTTGCATTTTGCCCCCTGCCCTGTAAAGGATAGTTAAAAATAATAACCACAGTTTACGTCTATTTATTCCAAATCCTTTCAAAAGGTAAGGGTGAATGGCACAAACAATTAATTTAATAAGTTATTGTTAAATAACATGAATGAATGACATCCAACTGCATTAAGGGGACTAAAGTCATCAGTGATCATTGCAATAAAAGTGTTTTTGGGGGGGCGTGGCCTGGTGCTCTATGTGATCATTCGCAAGTGAGGGGAGCTCCGTGCCCCGGCCAAAGAACCCTTTAAAAATCCTGACACACTGGCAGCAAAAACGGATAAAAACAGCAGTACAGGAGACCCACTCCCTCCAAGAGAACTGATGGGACAGAACAGGGCACAAAAAAGAGCCTCCGAGGCGGCAGCGCGTCTGGAAAAATACGCCAGAGAACACCTAGACAGCCAAGATGGCGCCGAACAACAACCTTCGAGCGCTGACAACGAGGTTCAGGCACCGGAACCACAGCCTCCACAGGAACCCACAATGTCGGACCTCCTAAAAGAGATCCGAGCATCGAAGGACTCTTGTACGACATTAATCTGTACTAAAACAGATGAAATTAAAATCGAGCTATCTATTATCAGACTCGACCTACAAAAAGTGCGGGAAAGAACTGCCGAGCTAGAAAGAAGAGTTGGCTCATTAGAAGACCAATGTAACCCGCTACCGAACAGAATGCAACAGCTCGACCATTCGATAGGTGCCTGTACCTCCAAAACGGATGACCTCGAAAATAGGCTCCGCCGCAACAATCTGCGTTTTATCGGATTCCCCGAAAGAGTGGAAGGCGACTCCCCGGAACAATTCATCGAGACCTGGCTTATAGAACAATTTGGCCGCCCAGCCTTCTCCCAGACCTTCGCAGTGGAGCGCGCCCACAGGATCCCGACAAGGGCCCCTATACCTGGTGCGCCTCCTCGTCCCTTAATTGCAAGGCTCCTCAACGCCA
>CM044432.1:191650101-191675946 GCA_024363595.1 Xenopus borealis
AACAATATGTCTCCTTTAAGTTTGGCCCCATATACATGCAGACAGGCCTGGATTTGTGGAAAGGCCACCAAGGCTCGGACCTAGAGCAGCAGGATTGTAGTGGGTGGCATGCAGCCCAACCACACCCACATTGGTTCAAAAACACTGGAGATGTACAGGAGACACAATACATTTTTAAATTTCCTGTGTGCCAATCTCCATTGCTTCTGTCCCAATGATGAAAATTTGCACAAATAAAGGGGAGGAGACAGGGGCAACAAACTGCAGTGAGATCCACTCATTTGGCAAACTCACTTTCCCTGATTAAGGTGTGATTGTGGGTCCTAGCGCCCAACAATAGGATCACAACACAGAGAATACAGGGTGTCAGACGGCCACATCAACAAACCGATGCAGTCTTCCATCCAATGGGATTTTTATAAACCTGCCCGATCAACACCTGCCTGATTTGTGGCCAGGTATGGATAGGAAAAGTTGATCAGAGGGCCCCATACACTACCCAATAAGCTGCCAACTTAGTCTGTTGGCAGCTTATATTGGTCTGTGTATGGCCAACGTTAGACAGCATTTAATTGCTATAGGAAATAAAGGTTAACAGCTGGTATTAACAGTAGATAAAGCAGCAAAAATAGCAAACTACTTCAAAAAGCATAAAATACATTTCCTGAATGATGCACATACCCTGTAAAGTGTTGTGTACCTAATGTAGTCTGTATTAATTATTATGTTTTTAGATTCAATGTCTTGTTTGGTGTATTGATTTACTACTGCCTGTAAATTGTCAATTCCAATTATTGCAGCTCATATAGTCTTATTGCTTTAGGTTGTGCATGGGACTGTCAGAAAGACCTTGCACACCCTATAGTGTAAATTTAATACTGCATTGATTAACACTTGACAACACAGTGAATATAGTATTTTAAAGTAAAACAGACTCGTGCTTATATCCTTTGATTATTGTACTTTAAAACTGTAAATGTGAGTATGGCATTTAATATTTACTTTTCTTTATCCTGGATTGTGTAATATCCATTTTCTCCAGTGGGTGGCAGTATGTGCTAGCTAACGAGTAAATGCTGGGTGGATACAGAAGTCTCCATTGGATGACTCACTCTTCCCAGACTGTGTGGTCCAAAAATATGTTCACAAGCTGGCTTTACCATAATTATGTGTGAAAACACAGTGTTAGTTGCTAGTGTGGTTACACACATTATAAGTCATTAATATAGTAAAGCGCTCCTCAAGTAACATTGTTCTTAAAGGGACTTTGAACTGACCAGTTGGGGCTTTTGGTGGGGAAAAAATGCTATTATCTTGTTGAGCTAGAAAAGCATGATTACAGGTGCTGGCTCTGGATGAAAACCTCTCATAAAAGTAAAATAGGATCTTTCTCACCTGTTATGTAAATAATTTTAAAGATAATTTTTGGCCTAAAATGTTTATTACAGTGATCTATATTTAATAAAAGTTGGTGGTTTTATTGTTTCCTTACATTTTTTTATAAGATATTTAAAAAATCTGCTGAATAGTTGCATCTTAAGAGTCTATAGCTAAATATTTGTTTATCTCTAGATGGACAATGATTTCCGGAACCTCATTCGGTGGTTTTATGAGCTTCAAGCAGAACCAGTGGAGGTTGATTTTTTTGTCTTTTAAGCTGCAAATCACAGGTTCCCAAGAGACCTTCTTATCTTAAACTGTACCAAAAGTATCTATTCTGGGCTCTTTGTCCAAAGACACTTAAGTTAAAAACTTTTGGGCAATTTCACTAAAGGGCGAAGTGACTAACGCTGGCGCAAATTCGCCAGTGTGACGTAATTTCGGAACTTCGGTTACTAACAGTAGCTGGCATAATCTTGTTGGCGTAATTTGAACAAGGAGACAGACTCTGGCGCAACTTCGCACTCTAACGACAGGCTAATTTTCGGTCCCGCGAAAGAGTGTTACTACGCAAATTCACTAAGTTTTTTATTTTACTGACCGTTACCTCTATCGCCAGACTTGCCTTCGCCACCTCAGACCAGGCGAAGTGCAATAGAGAAGATAGAAGTTCCTCAAAAAAAGGTTGAACGTTTTTCGATGTACCAAAAAATGCTGGTGTTTTTTCCATTTCCATGGGTGATAGGCTGCAAAAGGACAAAAATTTTTTTTTTGGGTATCCTGCTTCCCCCCTACTTTCCCTAACAAATTGCACATAAACTATACTGTGTAATATAATTACTGGTATACATATACCTCATACGCAGAAAACGTTATTGTACAAAGCCCTATTTCAAGCCAGGTGGGTAATATGCCTTAACTGGAGGTCAGACAAACCACCTACCAGTAGTCTCTGGGTCAAAGCAATGTCAGAAACGGGGACAACTGAATTTCTCATTTCAAAAAAAAATGGACAGATTGCCAAATTTCACTGGATATGGTCCCTTTGGCTTAAAAAATTTCCCATTCCCAATATACAGATACCGGAAACCTCACCTCAACCCTCGCCCTAAGGTTTATCAGTACAACTCCTAACTTCTGCTGGCAGAAGTAACAATACCCAAGGAGAGGAGGGTCACAACACAAACTGGTGAACCACTAGTCTGTAAACTACTGCATGAAACTCAGTCAAAACAAGGTACCTAGAAATATATCTGAAGTGTAATGTGAATTAGAACTATATAAGACAGCAAATAAGAATACATCTGTATAACTCTGTATTGTATACTAGCAGCACTTGTCAAACCTGACTTTGTTTTTCTTTTTGTGTTTGAAATTTTTCCAATAAACTTACCTGAACAAAAAAAAAGTGTTTTTGGGAAGAGTTGATGAGTATATTAGTAGTTCAACCTACAATATGAAAGGAAAGGATCACCCAGAGAAAAGGGTAAATGGATTAGCAATGTGGATAATGGATGTCCGAGAAGGTGCAGAAATGCAGGGAAAAGGCTAATGTAATTGTGTTTTACAAGCTACTCAAAAACATAAATCATAGGGAAAGGTGCTGATGAGCTGCTGATAGGAAGGGGCTTTGGCAAGCACAAAGCACAACATGCTAATGGTTGAAGGCTTGAGAGAAAAGAACAGAAGGCAATGCAGCTGGCAGTTGCTGCTCGGAGATGGCAGAGGCGGGCAGAGAAGAGGTACATCAGGGCTTGAGACAGAACAATAGAAATCATTATTCTAACACTGAAGTTAAAGAAATGAAAAAGAAAAAAAAAATGGCTTGGGGAATTGATGACTCTGATCTATATGGTGATTAATGACTTCTCACATGATAATACTCCACAAAGTAAATAGCAAGTAAGTCAGCAGACACTCACAGAGGCCCATGATCTCCATAATTAAATGCTGGGATGAGAGGCTGAGCTCGGTGCACTTTTTAGAAGCCATAACTCAAGTTAAAGAAGGAATATATTCAAAGCCTCTCCAGCAGAGTTAGCTATTCAGGGTGTAGAGAATAATGTAGTGAAGCACTCTTGAGCTATCAGGGATGTCTTCTGCTTCTCTACTTACCTTCAATCATAAACACTGTAGGGAACCTTTGCAACCACACAAGTGACTATCCGTATTTCATAGTCCATTTTATACCCACCCCTAACATTTGACCTTCCTTCTACAATTTAGACTTTGTCAGGGAGGGGTGGATACTATATAACTCAACACAGATAATTTGGGGAGACTGCAGATGGGACCCTGGTTGTAGCTGAACCCAGGAGCCAGTGGCATAACTATAGAGGAAGTACATCCCACAGTCACAGGGGAGCCAGGGGAACAAATGGGCCCAGATCTCAGGATCTGTTTTGTTTGTAGAAACCAGCCACCTCCCCAATCCTGTTCCCACTCCCCAGCCACGTAGCTACCTAAAACAGAGTCATAAACTAATGAGGAATGCAGGGTGGGTGGCTATATACTTGGTGGAATGGGCTACTGTGGCTGAGTGCTGGGTCTACCTGAAGATTTTTTGGCAGTATCCCACTTCAAGACAGTAGGGCTAATGAATAATCCAACCACAAAAGATTCCACTTAATATTCATCTGTACTTTTCAGTTGTCCAGCCTTTAGGCAAGGTCACATGGAACATTTTTTTTAAAGTTGTGTTTTTAAAAACATGGGGTTGGGCTTAAATACGCCAAGGAAACCACAAGCGCATGATAATGTGCATTGTTCAGCATGTAGTCTTCTTTTCCCAACATGCATTTCTGATTTTTCTCATTCCCCATAATTCCACTCCAAAGAGTTTTATTAAAATTTCGTGAAAGAAAGGAGAAGCTGTTAACATGTAAAATGCAGCCAGGCAACGCAACATTATTACGGATATGCGCAATCCATCTTGTGAGAGTTTGGCTGTCCTATTGAAAATACGTGGCTTATTTCAGCTGTCTTTTTTCTAAACCTGCGGATCCCACAGAGCTCAATAATATGGCGTTTCCATGGCGTATTGGTGTTTCTGCTGAAAACGTAAATACTGGCGTCTTGTGGTGGATGTTGTCTTGCAAAGGCCCAGAGGGAATTGCTGAACCCCAAACAGAATTCTACCTTGGGCCCCACTCTACAGCAAGAAGGGCTGATGGTTGATCAACTAGTTTTGAATTGAAGTTAACATTGGCCATCAATGATCTACAGACTAATCCAATGGCCATGGAGAGGTCCAAGGGATTTGTTTCTTCTAATCTACATCACATGGAAGGAATTATCTGAGCAAACTGTTGATTTTTTTGGATCCCCCATTTCAACAGTTTGTTGGTATTAATGAATATCACTGCAAGTCGCCATTTTTTATTTTTGAGAGACACCAACCAAGTCTAATGGACCTGATCCATAATTTGCTATTGAGTTCCTCCTTGTGCTGAACTCGATATTTTCCGAGCAGAGCTGTCTAATTAATAACAAACAAGAACTATACTGAAACTAACACAGAAGCCAACTACGTTACAAATAAATTAGGGAAAAATTATTCCCATCCCCATGCAAAGCTTTTTATATGGATTTGTCTTTTTTTTCTGTGCCGACCCATTGATATTCAAATCATGGATGAGCCTGAAGGAGGACACTTTCTCTTACCAACTAAATGAATGCAATGTCACTAACTGGTCTGAATATATTTCTATCATATATTTATATCAGGCTAAGTCGCTTGCTGCCATTTATTGCTGCCTATAAAAAAGGGCATTTATGTGTAGCACAACTATAAATAACAGCTGTCCCTTTGGAGAGCAGAAGAAATAACTGAATAGAGTAACCGTCATTGGCTTCTTACTACCAATGTGAATGCGTCTGTGCATCCATGAGGCAGCCTGACCCACACATTTCTTGGATTAGAGGCAGAAATCTTTGTGTCTTTAGGTTGTTAGTTCCGCGCATACTGTACATGTTTTCTATTGTTCTGACACGTTCAAAGGCCTCCAAGTAACCAGCTGTGCCTCGATACAGGCTGCATGCTGAGTTATACAGGGAACTCTGAGTATCACTCATGTATTATAAGGGATAATGTACCCCCTACTGTAAATGATAAGGATATTAGAAGTCACTGAGGGGTGTGACCATATAAAGGCACAAGGCTGCAGGCTGAGTTATACAGGAAACTCTGAGTATCACTCATGTATTATAAGAGATAATGTACCCCCTACTGTAAATGATAAGGATATTAGAAGTCACTGAGGGGTTGTTCTGTGACCATATAAAGGCACAAGGCTGCAGGCTGAGTCATACAGGGAACTCTGAGTATCACTCATATATACAGAAGTTTAAGAGTTTGATGAACTGCTCTGGAAAATCAGTGGGGATTAAATGTAATATACTTTCAATGTCACTATTCTGCACAGTTTTGTGCAACGATAATGAAAAAGTCCAAATAATCTGGGATCTGTGCAGCCACTGGGACAGAATGCTCTGTTATACAGATAGCTAGAATCTCAGCTGCCATAAAGCAGGGCAGGACTGCTGCTTCCTATAATGGGGATCAGATCTGTGCAGCCACTGGGACAGAATGCTCTGTTATACAGATAGCTAGAATCTCAGCTGCCATAAAGCAGGGCAGGACTGCTGCTTCCTATAATGGGGATCAGATAGCTAGAATCTCAGCCATAAAGCAAGGCTGCTGCTTTGTGGAAGAAAGGAAAGGGATTTAACCATTCTGTTGCTTTGCCATATGAATACACACTCAGAAAAGTGACTTTTCCCCAAATTAAAGTAAATCAAAGTGATATCCAAAACAGCTATACTAAATGTCTCTAATCAACAGCTTATTTAGGAAGCTTTAGGCACTTAGAAAGTGAATTTGCACTGATGATGAGGTTGGTGATGAGGCTGAATGAGATTGCTCCATTGTATTGCGTAAAAAGACATGGGACAATGCTGACAGAAGTCTATTACAAGTGACTGCAGCAGAAAGAAACATGACCTTGATCATAAAGTGGATTCTTACAGTGAGCTCATGGCATAGAGACATTTTGCAAGAAGGTGCATGTAAGATGAAAATGAAAAGAATGGATTAAACAGTAGTCTTTACGAGCTGTAATATGAGGTCATATACATTTGAGTTCTCTGTGGCCATAAACGTAACTCTCTTTTCCGTCCATTTTATCCTTCTCAGCCATGAGGGTTTATAAAAGTTGCATAAATAGTGTGATATTGCTTGTAGAGCAAAGGTTAAATGTTATAGGGTGTCATTGAAACCAATGGTTGGAGACAAGAAAGGAAAAGGGTGTCTAAAGCCCAATTTCACAGAGAACCTCTGAATCATTTCAGTGGTATTAAATTAATGGTTTATCATTGTGGTGTCATCTGCATTGTGACATCGACATCCCCAAAATCTGAATATAAAAAGCGTGAACCAAAAAAACAGCTGAAAGATTCCATAAAAAGTTGAAACTCCACAAAAAAAACCCCAAAAATCTCAAAAAGTCTGAATTGATTAAAATTGGTCCCAATAGGATCAACGTAGCTCCCATTTTTGTATTTTTATACTATAAGGCCTATTTATTACAAGTTAAATTTTTGTGGTTTTAGAGGTTTTTGAAACACAATAAAACTCTTTCTCTAAAACCATGAATGCCCTGAAAATTATTAAAAGATCTGAATATACTGAGTATGAGTGAAAAAAAATGCTTAACAATGTGCTAAAAATCCAAAAACCACTAAAAATTCTAATTTTTTTCAAATAATTACTAGTGAAAAAAAATCTGAAAACCTCTAAAGGTACAAATTCATTAAAACTAGTCCAATAGGATCATGCAGCTCCTACTGACTTCTATGGGACCTTAACAGCTTTTATATTTCTCATGGTTTTTACACATAAATCTCAGATTAAAAAAAAAAAAAAATACAGAAAAATTAAGAATTTTGAAAGACTTGTGAAGAAAAGAGAAATTCAAATGTTAGTATATGTACTAGTCAGAATTACTATTGTAAGGCATCAATGCTAATTTTAAGGAAAAGTAAAGGCTTTTATAAAGTAGAAGGTTTTTCAGAAACCATGCTCAGTGCCGGACTGGCCTATTTCATGGCATTGCCTGTTTCTTTATGGGAAAGAATAGAGTTACTAATGGAAGAATAAAGTAAAGCAAGTAGATATAAAAGACTAGGGGGCAAATTCACTAATTTAGCTAGGGCTAATTCGCCAGTGTGACGTCAATTCGTAACTTCAAAAATTCACTAACCGACTCTGGCAAATTTTCGCTAGCGAAGTAGATAGACTAGCGCAACTTCGCACCCTAACGCCAGGTGAAGTTGTGTAATGACGAAGGATCGCAATTACGCAAATTCACTAAGATGACCATTTTTCTGAACGTTACCACTTACGCTAGACGTTACTTTGCCAGGTCAGACCTGGCGAAGTTCAATACAATAGATAGGAGTTTGAAAAAAAAAGTAATTTTTTTTCTAAGTCCCAAAAAAAAACACAGGCATGTTTTAGCTTTTGTAGGGTGATAGTCTGAAAAAGAGCAATTTTTTTGGGGGGGGTTACCCTCCTTCCCCCCTACATTTCCTAACATATGGCAATTCAACTATACAGGGGGCACATGTTTAGGGCAATAGGACAACTTTATTTTATTTATTAAAGGTTTCCTGGGCTTTGTAGTGTAATGTAGTGGCTGTAACATATACTTCTATTATACTTTGAAATTTGCCCCGTATGCAAATTAGGTATCTCTAGCATAAATGTGCTTTGCCTGGCGAAGTAACACTAGCGCAACTACTCTACCGTTTGCCGATCTTTAGTGAATTTGCGTAGCGCTGGCGAAAATTCATCTGGCGAAGTGCGGCGAATGTTAGCACCACTTAGTGAATTTGCCCCCTAGGAGAATAAGAAGGTTAGCTGAGGAAAGGAGGAATAATAGTTTGGAAAGTGGGCCCAAGGTTTTTCGGTGGTCCATTGACATTCCAGTCCACACTCTGGCCACAGTCCTCTCTTTCCAACCTCTCCATCAGACTTCTGAAATTCCTATGCACCTTTGATGAAATGCAAAGTTTTGGGGTAACTATCCATCCCATGTATTGTCAGAGTTGAAATGCCATGACCACTAACCAGGGACAGAAATAAAATCACCCCTGACCACGTGCATCCATGACTTGGTGGTCTCATATAGGCATCTGTGGAAGTGAAGGATCTTAGCTCTTCATTTTAAATATTTTAGGAATAAAAAGCAGAAGAGGAAAAACGATTAACCTGTAGTCTTTTTATATCATTTTACCAAACAAATTGAAATCACCCAAAGAGCTTCATTGTAGCCAGTGTAATAAAAAGGAGAAGCTTTACTGAACTAATATCACTATTTTTCACATTTTAAAGCCTTTTAATAAAACTGAAATTATTTCTAGAATAAAAAAGGAAATTGCTTGTAACTGCAGAACCTTGAGAGTATTTCATTGTACTAATAATGCTGTGGTTCTTTTAAATGTAACCTGTTTTTAATGCCGTAAATTTGCACCGCCAAAGACTAATCGGGAAACCCATTCATGCTCCACTGCACATGAATATTCTCTAATATTCAGTTTTTTTTCCACCAAAAGGATAGAGACTGCTACTGGGATGTTATCACAGATGACAGTAATGGAAGACCCAAGATGCCGATGAGTTTCCACATTGTTATATTCTATCCTTTGTGCACTCATGCAAATTACATTAGCAGGGTCCTGTATTCTCATCGAGTCCCCTAGCACATCTAATTGTGGCCATACACAGAGAGATCTGCTTGTTTGACTTTGTCGCCGAATCGACAACCTCCTGAGTTTCAGCCAGGTATCAGTTGCTGCCAGTGAGTTTCCATTGAGTTTCCATTGAGTTTTGCAGCTCAGATGAGCAGTATGGAAGTCCTTCCTCAGCAGGGAATAACAGTGTATAAATGTAAGCTGAGTTTGACAGAGGCCTCCTTTCTAATTTCTCTATTTCTTAACTTCAGTGAGTACCATATATGGAAATTTCAGTCTTGACTGACTCTGATTTGTTGGGTAAGGTTGAGGTATTGTTTGGTCTGAACCTTAGCAAATTGTCAGTAGCTGACACTAGGAGCACATTGCCGGGGTCATGCATCTCTTGCGGAAACCACATAGAACATTTCATGACGGCCACCTAGTTTTGTAGGATGCTGGTGAGTCACAATTGGAAGGATATTTTGCATTCACATCTCAAACAATGCCAAACATCAGTTAGATGGCATGAAATGGTGTTAAAAGAATCAGACAAGATTAAATCACTTTGTATTCTGGACAAGGAGAGATTGATTGTGTCCTCCAATATAGGCCATGCCCACCATTCCTTTTCAGTTGACATGACCACTGATAAAACATCATAATACTGAAAGAGACAGGGGAAAAAAACACTTAACTACCTGGTTATATGTTTGGCAAGGAAGATTTCCAAAACTTGAAGAAATTTAAGAGACAGGATCCTGGCTATACAAGCCAACGTTCAGTGTGTAGCCAGATATTCTTCTGCTTCTGAGAGAAAACAGCAGGTATCTGGGGAAGATTCTGTGGCTCGGTTTTAGTTATACTGTTGTCCCCCTTCCTTGATTTGTGCCTTGTTTGCCAAGTTATTTGTCAAATTGTTAAATCTTAAAAAGTCTATGTCTACACTTCCCCTCTATGAAATGTATAAAACATGCCACCATGATTTTTCATAAAACCACATGCAAATATATGAATCAGGGAGGGAGACATAAATAAGATTCCAACTGCTCTGCATGAAACAGGAATATAAACAAAAAAAAATCCAACAAAATGAATTTCAAAACTGATATTTTGTAAAGCCTGATGTTCCAGGTGGTATGTAGTGTTTATCAGCAATGTGCTAAATACACAAACCATCTGGATCCTACTGCAAAACATGCACATCTTTGTTTTCATTAAAAACACATAGTCAGCAACTTAAAAAAAATCGAAACTTTTTCTCAATAAAAAAAGACAAGAATAATTTATGATGCTTTCAAAGATGTATATGTTTAATTATTCTATTGTCTTGTTGCAACAAAACTAAAACACAAAAATCTATGAAATATGAAGTTTTGTCCATGTCAACCCTGGTTAGTTATTTTACTGCTTTGGTGATTCATCGTTGATATTGTGCCTTTTTTTAGAGGCTGAAAGTTTGCCCTTAGGCAGCTAAAGACAATAAGGTAAACAAAACAATGGTGGAATGGTCTTGGACTTGATAAATTATTATGAGGGAACTCACCAATTTAAAGGTTTAGCAAGTCTGAGATTTCATGTGTTCAAATCTAACCCTTAATATGTATCATTACTTTATACATATAGACATATATATGAAACAGGAGGTTGACATGATGATGGCATTGCTAAAGCCAAAATATTTAGTTAAGCCCCTTACCTGAGCAGGCAAGAAGAGTGAGGTGAAATCTAGACAAGGTCAGGTATAGTAAGGATAGGCTAGCTCACTTTCGTAGATCACTCTTGGAGTGATACACAGTTAGGCTTTTTATCAGAGCATCTAAGGCTCCACCGAGGAGTGAGATTGGGCATATGATTCCGGCTACCAATTGGTCAGAAAGAGGGACTAAGCATTAGAGTTTTTCTCTGTTTAGGGAAAAGGCTGAAAGTTGGGTGTACCTTCATTGACACTGTTTACGCTATTGTTCCTGTGGGAACTTATACTGACCACTGATACTTGTGAATATATGATTATCCACTGTTGTTCTATGTTCCTGCTTATCTCTTATTAAACTCCTAAATGGATTGTGTTGTTTAATAAAGGAGCTCTCTGGTTAAATTGCAAGAACCAAAGGAGCTCAGTTATTGTGCACTGAATACAGTTACAGTTGTGGAACACCTTGCCCCTACACCCTTGCTAGAGCTCACCTCCTGCGAGTCAAGGTCTCATCCAGTGCATATATTGTGGTAAAGCTACTAGTTCAGAGCAATGGTGCCGCTCATTTTACTACAGCTTTACGTGAAAAAATGTAAACTGCAAAAGTGCTAAAAGGAGTTATCTAAATAGGGTTATATTCATTTTCTATTTAGATTTTAATCCCCTTTAATTAACTCAAGGTATGACAAGGGACTGAACACCACATATTGGTGGAAGTGAGTTTGATTAAGTATTAAGTTAAGACCCACCCCTAAGGGCGGAACCATATTTTTATTCAGGAGGGAGATAAAAGAAGAATGATGGTTTAAACCCAAACCATAACCCTCTCGCACCTGGCTTCTTCAGCCTTCCCAGCAGATGACGTCACAAAAGTGGTGGGGCTCGTATAAAGCTGGAAGCCAGCAGTGTAAGGTTGCAGTTGGGGAGAACAGGCATTAGAGAAACTGCCCACATCCCGCAAATGATGTGCCAAGGTCAGCCGGAACCCACCAGACCTACGGATCCCGAGGGTTATCGGGCCGGCCCACATATGACTAGTGTTCTTGTTAAAAATTTTAACAAGTTAGACATGTATGGTTCCTTGGCATAAAACTGTATTCAGTCAGTTCTCACACAGCATTCATTTCCAGAATAACTCTGTCCTCAATATTTAGACAATATACCCTTTGGCATGCCTTCTTTTATTCGATGATTATTTCTGCATACAGGTCAGTTATCCGGAAGATTGTGGAAGAAGACTGCAAGAGAAGAAGATGTTGCCTGCAAACTCAATGGACAGAAACTGTTCTGAGGGGGTAACTAGCAACTTAGGGGTATTTGCCTATATGGGCAGGTAGGCTGGGGGGAGGGGGGCCTACAGGGGAGGTGGAGTTTAGCGCAAGGAGGGTAGATTTCTCCTTTAACTATGATTTACTTTTTCACTGTAATAATAATACTACAGTACCTTGTAATTGACTCCAACTAAGAGATAATTAATCCTTATTGGAGGCAAAAAAAGCATATTGGTTTATTAATGGTTTCTTTTTAGTAGTCTTATAGTATGAAGATACAAATTACAGACAGATCTGTTATCCAGAAAACACCAGGTCCCGAGCATTCTGGAAAACAGTTCTCATACCTGTATTAAAAAAAAAAAAAAACTATTATAGAATAAATGATCCTGTTACCATGAGATAAGGGATCAGATTTGCTTGTATTGATGCACATCTTACCACCTTTTCATTTGAAAATTTATATCTGGAGTATTGGCAAAACCCAGTATTAAAGGATACAGCTCCAATGCTTTTATTCATTTTTTCCACTTGTGTTTGCGGGAATTTCAATAGTTATCATTCCAAAATGTAAAATAAAACATGCAGGGCAAAATAAAAAAAATATATGATCGCCAGGATTATCCTTAGAGAACAGTAATATCCATATACTCATGATAAACAGCCTGAGAGAACTTTAACCAGTATGTAAATGAGGCAGGCTTGGCATCTGCAGATAGACAGTGGCAGTGCTGAATGGTGTATATAGAGCAAACATAAGAATACACATGTGACCACTTAACAACACAAAAGCACAGTTTATCTGCATAAAACCTACAGGGTTAATCTTGGAGCAAAATAAAGCATAATTAAGCTCATATGTATTCCTAATATCTCAAGAACGTCATAAATGTGACTGGTTGGGATGATAGAAGAATGAAAAAACAAAAACCATATACTTTCAGCTGAGTTAAATAGCAGCAGACATCTGGAGATCAGCATTCAAGGGCATGAAGAACTGCCTATAAATAAAAATGACTAGAAATTATCATTAGCATAAAGGCTTCAAATGAGCAAATCAGCCTGAGCTCATTGCCTTTACTTCACAGAATGTATTGGGAAGGTGACAACCATTAGATTTATGTCTCCCCTACCATATTGATGACTGACTGAAGAGGTGTGCGTCTATTATTTACATCAATAAGAGTTCCCTCCCCAAATCTAAATGATGCCATGCAACAAGGATCAAAATCAAATGCTGTTATTTTTGGAAATGATCTGGTACAATCCATTAAGTACCACATCACCTTCAAAAATAAAGTGGTAGATCAGAATCTCTGCTAGGGATGTCGCGGACTGTTCGCGCGAACATCGGCTGTTCGTGCTCGCCGAATGTTCGCGAACGTCGCGCGACGTTCGCCAATTTGGGTTCGCCTTAGCTGGCGCTTTTTTTTGCCATTTCTCCCCCAGACCAGCAGATACATGGCAGCCAATCAGGAAGCTCTCCCTCCTGGACCACCCCCACACCCCCTGGACCACTCCCCTTCCATATATAAACTGAAGCCCTGCAGCGTTTTTTCATTCTGCCTGTGTGTGCTTGGAAGAGCTAGTGTAGGGAGAGAGCTGTTAGTGATTTGAGGGACAGTTGATAGTAAGTTTGCTGGCTAGTAATCTACTGTACTTCAAACAACTGCCATCTAGCTGTGTGAGCTTGTTCACATTCTGTCTAAATATCAATAATATTACCGTCTCCAGAAACACCATTGTCACGGAAACACTTCCACTCCACCACACTTTACTCTTGGGTTTGGCTACAAGGGGTTACAATCAGTCTCTCAATCACCTTACACACAGGTTAGACCAACATCAGACACCCCAAAAACACACCAACACCCACAAAGTTCATTCGCTGCCACCATCTATCATTAACAGGCGATAGAAACCTAATGTGACTAGTGATGGGCGAAACGGCCGCGTTTCGCTTCGCCAAAAAATTCGCGAATTTCCAGAGAAATTCGCTAATTTTTCGCCGATTCGCGAAACGAGTCGCGTGTCGGTTTTGACGCGCGTCGCGTCGTTTTTGCCGCGCGTCGCGTCGTTTCCGGTGCGCGCCGGGTCGTTTTCGTCGCGTCGCGTCAAAAACGACGCGCGTCTCGTTTTTGTGCGGCAAATTTTTTTGGGCGAAATTTTTTTGCAGTTTCGCGAATTTATTCGCCAGCGGCGAATCGCGGGAATTCGCCACGAATTCGCCCCTGGCAAATAAATTCACCCATCACTAAATGTGACTATTCCCCTGCCCTCTGACAGGTAATAACTCACACTTAACAATACATCAAACACTCTCTCCTATGGTAGTTAGTCAGGGTAAGATCCTACTAGACTAACAAGCACTCCAGCAGCCAAAGGGTTAATTCACACTCAAACACACTTTCCTGCTAGCCGTACTAGTTATCAAACATACAAATAGGCAACTTTCCCTTTCCACACATACAGAGAGTTCATACACTTAGGCACAAGCATTCATATGGGCTATGAGTTCATTTAGAGCACAAGGACTCCCGTATTAAATGATATTTAATATTTACAAGAAACAGTGCATATGTATATAAAAATGATATTACAAAGATGACATATAGTTGCAAAATAGTAAATAAAATAAAAGGGAGTACAAATACAAAGAAAACCCTTACTTTGCCAAGTTTGGAAGTTATCAATGTATCCTCTGAGGCACGAGTGGAAAGCTGGACATACAATTCACTTGGAAAATGAAGCCTCCTTGCATGACAAAGGGATATTGGATCTATTACCTTTTTATTCCCTGCTGGGACACTCCCCTCATTACCTTATGCAGGAGGTAGGAGTGCCAAGGAACATGTCATTTACGACCCCCTGCAGGGGGTCTGCTACTCTCAGGCAATATTCCCAAATATCCTTTAATATAATATGGGTACTTGCCAGTACCCAATACTATAATAAAAACATGGGCAGGCTGTGATCCATATGTGGGCAAACAGAACAATACCAAACACTAATAGGTTCCCATTTTCCGGTCCCCCAGAAACCAGTTCTCCTAACGGGTAGGTATAGGCTGGCCCTGTTTGGTATTGTTAGGAAGCTTGTGACCTCCTCATAACCAATATGTAAGTTATGAGGTTGTGAACCCTATGACACAGGAGATATGGATACTTTCCTATAATCCATAATTTTCTACTAGCTATCCACCCCCCTGCTGCTCTACGTCCACAGCTCTGTTCTTTGATCAGCCGATCAAAGAACATACTGGCCAGCTTCCTGGTGTGGCTCCAGATCATCTCAAAAAGAGAGATATGGTTCTCACCTTTCCACAGCCCCCCTGGTGAGATATACAATCAAGGGTCTCTGTGTGAGACTTTGACCAACTGTTTTGCTATGTGAACTATTGATGCCAGGGCAACGCTGCCTTGGCATGACAACCATCCTGAGTGACGTTTTTCAAGCAGCAATAATATTTTCCGTAATCCGTATCCACTGCTGTAGTAGTGTATACGTTGACCTTGTAGGCATTGTTTGCCCAGTCTTTAACCAAGTGCGACATAGCTGTGTGAGCTTTTTCACATTCCGTGTCCAGAAACATCACCTGAGTGACGTAGTGTGATTTCTGCCCTTTACAGCACAAAATGCAGCGCTGTGTCAACAATGTATTTTTTAGAAACATTTTTGCCCTTGATCCCCCTCTGGCATGCCACTGTCCAGGTCGTTGCACCCTTTAAACAACTTTAAAATCATTTTTCTGGCCAAAAATGTCTTTTCTAGCTTTTAAAATTCGCCTTCCCATTGAAGTCTATGGGGTTCGCAAAGTTCGCGAACCGTTCGCATTTTTGTCCGGAAGTTCGCGAACATTTTTTCCGACGTTCGCTACATCCCTAATCTCTGCAGCTTTTGTATAGTGTGATGGCTCTAGAAGAAAATTCATCCAGGTAAAACCACAGTTACTCTATGTTGCATTGAATATAACACTGCTATTCAACATTTAGAGGCAAATTTATCAAATTCATATGAAGGATTCGAAATCCGATTGAATTTTCAAAAAGATTCTAGTTTTTGAAGACCACTTTGACCAGTGAATTTTGAAAATTCAATCGAATCGAATGATTCGAATAATTGAAATAAAAATCTATTAGAATATTCGACTATTCAACAGTCGAATAACTTCCCCTTTAAATATTTATTCGACTGCCTAGTTTGCCAGTTTCAACCTACCGAATTGGTTTTCTTTATTTTTGATCAAATAAAAAAATTCGATCGAATGGTTAAAATCGTTCGAATCGTTCTATATTTTCTATTTGATAGTTTGGCCAATTGAATTGCGGTAAAATCCTTCGAATTTGAATTCAAAGGATTTTCATTCCCCAACAAATTCCCATGGTCGAATTTGAGGGTTTTGTAACCCTCTAATTCAACCCTTAGTAAATCTGCCGCCTAATGAAATGATATGGTTGTTGGCACATTAGGAAACCTTCAAACACTGCCAGGACCTTCATATGGGCTTTCACCAAATGCAGATATTTGTAAAACTGTTGACGTTATTCATAAAACTAGAGTGGGAGACCATGAATGACAGATGTTGACTGGTGTAGGCAAATTATATCAAAATATTTGGGAAATAGGAGAAAGACAAACTAGGTATTATCTCAAGACCTAGTGTTAAAAACACTATTTGTCCAAGCTATATTTTCTATTTCATCTTGGTGGAGGGGGAAAGAAGACAAGAAAAATATGTTAATTTAACCTGTGCCATGCATCCATTATTTTTTTGGATAAAATATAACACACACAGTTCTAACTATCAGTTATTTGATCTACTTTTTCACAATTGTATATATGCACTGCATATTTCTGCATATTTAAAAAAAAAAGTTGTTTTTCTTTTTACGTGTCACTTCAGAAAGATCTCATGAATACAGGAAAAGATTCACCCATGTAATTAATTGGGAATCAATGCTAATTATATCCTGTTTAAATTCAACAAAAAAAACCTAGCATAATTAAGCCATTATGACAAAAGATATAGTAATGCCTTTTCCTGAGTGTTCAGCAGTCATTTAATTACTTAAGATAAGGAGCATTAGCTCTAGACTTTTACTTGTTCGCTTCAGAAAACTGGAAATTAAAAAATTTAGAATGTTTAATTAGATCATTTTATATCTAGAGACACATAAAGCCATACATCTTTAACATTAGATATTCAATGACAAACTGAAAAAAAACCCATTAAGGTGTCTATTTATGAAGCCTCAAATGTGTCTGGTGCAAGAGGAAAACACAAATTGTTAGAGAAAACCTTGAATTTTTAGAGACTTATTTTGCTCCAAAGCTGCTAAAAATCTGAATCTAAAACTATCCCAACTAAAAACTGTCATGTAAAAGTAAATGACATATGTCCACTTTTAGGATTGGAAGATGTTTTTTGCCTTCATGATGTTCAAGGGTTTCAGGCTGTTTGACATTGGTTTTCTGAAAATATTTGTTTTTTGGGGGCGACAACTCAAAAAAGTCGCAAAATACGAAATGTCACACAAATTTGTCGAGACTTTTCCCGCATTTTTGTTTGGATCTATGAGTAAATGAAGCCTAATCATAGTTGGGAGTTAGGTTGAATTTTTAGTAAGAATGAGAAAAAATCGAGTTTTAACAAATACCCCGAGAAAGTTTATAAAATAATTATTTATTCTATGAATTTCTATTAATATTTTTAAACTTGGAAAAATTAAAAACTGTAGACATTTATAAGACTATTTCCAGCTTTAGGGGGAAGAAAATTGCCAACTTTTTTCAATCAAGCCAGAGAGTCTGATGAAAAAATAAGTAGAAACATCTTTGGAAACTAAAAGGGGGGATTTATCAAAGGTCCAGCTTATCATATTGAAGAAAAAAAGGTAACAGAGTGTGTTGGATCCTAACCAATTTTCATTTTTACTTAAAAGCTTACATCATAGCTCAAATGAATATTGACATGGCTTGGACAACAAGCACAATTTCAGTTTACAGTTCAATACAAATGGATCTTAAGCTAATTTGAGTTTCTTGAAATATGTATGGATTTTTTATTTAAGGCTTAAGGAGAAAAAAAATCAATGATGAACATGAAACCAACCATTTAATGTACCGGCAAGGCTTAGTATTATCTCATTAAATGACTCTGAACACATATGTCATTGAAGGGGAAAAGCCATCTTCAGCAACATAATTTTAAGACAATAAAGCTGGGTTTTTTGTGTTTTAATGACACAACAAACCCCCAGAGAAACAATTCATTGACACGTAATCATATTTTATAGGCCACATCTTCTTGTTTAGGATGGAAGATCGTTCGATCAAACCAAAAGGTCTAGGGCATGGATATGATATCAGTTATGAATGGGAACAGATTTTATTCATTATACTGTGACAGAGGTGTTTCTAGGAACTAGGGAGAGGTTAAAAGGTTCATTGAGCTTTTAGTTACAACCAACATGATACATATTTTAGATATTGGGAAATACAGATAGAAAATCATGGGATACAAATTCTTTGGTAGAACCTTTTTGATAATCAAAGGAAGATTAATTTACCAAGGCACATTTATGCAGCATTTAAAGATTGAACATTATTTACATTAATCTGTTCCCTATACATTAAAGTCAGTTTCATCAGGAATCAGTTACTCTACTCTTATGATTTAGAGTGTGGGAGGAAACTACCTCAAAAAGAAAAAGTGCAGAAATGAGGTGAATATATAAATTTCTTGAAGATTGTGTTTAGGTCATAATGAATCTTAGACCTTCAGTTCTACAAGGCAGCAGTGCCAACAATGATGATATTTTTTTTTCACTACTACTATCTGTCAATTATACAGTGTTGATATATTGTGCATAACTTTACCACAAATGTTGAGCTATTCACCACTGCCCTGACTTATTGGAGCTTCGAATATCAAAGAAATCCTGTCTCCTGAGATGCAAGACAACACTAACCAATGAGAATGTTGCATCTCAGATACAGGGAGAGGAAGAGTCAAGGGTTGAGTCAATAAACTTAGATTCTGGGAAGTTAAAGGAATTATTCAGTATAAAAATTAAAATGGGGTACATAGATAGGCAGTGCAAAATATTTTTTTTTTATATAGTTAGATAGCCAAAAATTTAATGTATTAAGCCTGGAGTTTCTGGATGTCAATTATAATAGCCAGAATGCAACTTCCTGCTTTTTCAGCTCTTGGACTGGTTACCCTGGTGACAAGGCAGTAACCAATCAGTGACTTGAGGGAGGGCCACATGGACCATAACTGTTGCTTTTGAATCTGACCTTAATGCTGAGGATCAGTTGCAGATTCACTGAAGAGTTATGTCCCATGTGGCCCCCCTTCAAGTCGCTGACTAACTCAGATTTAGGGAGCTGAGAAGCAGGAAGTTGGATTCTGGCTGTTATATTACACATCCAGTCACTCTAGCATTTATAGTTTGCATTTATTACTGACTAACTATATTGTTTTATTTTGCACAGCCTATCTATTTATCCAGTTTTCATTTTTACACTGAACTATTCCTTTAAGGATTAAGTCCTACAGTATATGTCACATCTTGAAGGCCTGCTTATTAAAGGTGGAATTTTAGTGGCTTTTTAGAGGCTTTTTAAACCACAACTAAACTCACTTTCATTAAAACTATGAATGGCATGATGTTTATTAAAAGATCCAAGATGAAAAATCATGAACAGGAAAAAGTTGCAGAAAAGTTGCGAAAACTGCAACTTTTTCAACTTGTTGCACAATAACTATGACTTTTCTATAGTGTTGCACAAAAGCCAGCATCAATAACACCCAAAATACTCAAAAACCATGAATCAAAGAGATATCTTCTAGTTTGAACATCTGCCATTGACTTCTACATGATTTTGCCCATTTAACTGGAGTATTTTTTTTTTTTTTCATATTTGGCATTCTTGCATAATAAATCAGGCTTTTGTAGGCAAAAGGCCCAAACAAGTCATGGTCCTGAAACAGCCCCTTGGAATTTGAGCAACCCATTTATCTACCTGTGCCTCTGCGATATAAAGGAGATAAAAGGAAACATACACGGGGTGTATGTATAGTGCTGCATATATGTATTAGCATTAAAAACAAGGCAAACGTAATACATAAAAACTTATAGCGATACTCCCTCCATTTAAAAGTATGTCACCTTGAGGTGTCTGTGTCTATTTCATAGAATGAACAATGACAGCAGTAATTAGAAAGAAGCTCAGAGTTTCTGGCGTCAGCATATGACATAAAATGCAGTCAACAAATTCAACCTCTTCATTGTAATAATCATTCAAAATTTGCTCAAGGTCTAGTTAATTGCCAAATAGTACTTACTTGTGTGTGTTATTACATTACCAAACAGTCTAAAATCACAGTGGGAAGACCTGATGCCACATCAACAATGATATGAAAAAACCTATGCTCAATGAACTGTAACAGTTCTCCCCCTAAGTGAAAAAACATTTAAAGTGGCTAAAAATTGAGTGTTTAGTTAGGTCTATACTTCCCAAATGCAACACTATCGCCAGTATCGCTCATCCAAGTAAGACTTTAGAGTTCACTTTTCAGATAAAGATATACAGTATAGAAGTCACATAAACACTGATAACTTAGCTGTTGCTAAAGGCAAACCATAAATATTGCCATTGTCAGATTTCAAATATCACCATGTCTAAGCTCTTTTCTTGAAATGAGATAGTTTCCAAATATAATAAATTAAAAATGTCGTATAGTTTCTGTAATAATCAGGTTACTCTATTGCTTAACAATCTGTCTTTGGATGTGGCTTTATGATGGAGTTGGTTATTTTGAAAGATATTTAGTTCAAATACATCTAGGCAATGGGAGCTCCATTCAATGTATTTGACTTGTCAATCGAAATTTGACTTCAACTTCTGCAGGAAGAGAGACAGATTACTGTGAGAGGATTACTGATGTATAAAGTTTTTTTATCTCCATAAACTGAAGCTTGTATTACATTTTTAATATAGTTCTCTTTAATAATGATGGATGAATCTAGAGAAATTCTCAAATTCAGGAAACGCTGCTGCGTCTCATTTTAGATTCTGACGTCCATTTTTGGATGATGGCATCCATTATTGATGTCCAAAAAAAGGATGCTGGTATCCAAACGAGAATTTTCACCATGAGGAATTTTGCTGCCATTTTGCGAATCGCGGGAATGTGCTGCAAAATAGCCATTCTCATCAAAGTCATCTTCTCCCATCATCGAATATGTACCTACTGTAGATCTTTTCAGGTTTCCTGGATCATGCCCAATTTTTATGATCCATTGTTTGGCCAGTAAAGAAGAGAAGCGCAATACTGGTAGGTGCCTCTAACCTCTAGTTTCAGTTTGGTTCAATGTAATTCAATAAGTAATGTGCCTGAATTTGCAATATGCATCTTTGTGCTTTAAACTGTACACCCCCCACCCTTCCCAGGGGATCTTTTCTTTTAACACTGAAATCAATGGATAGATGGGATTTTAAACAACTTTAAAATGACAAATTACACGACAGCATAACTTGTAAAAAGAGCGAAAAAACAGCAAATAAAAAAGGTGCCTATCATAAGAATGCTCATCACAAGTTTCTCCAATCAATTTCTGCAAACACACAGAACGAGAGGTTGGAGGAGTCATTGATCTTACAGATTTGTGAACTTACAACATTGATTTGTGAGAAATCAATGTTTCTGCAGGTCAAATACCACAAGGCCTTTTCAGATACAGAGGAGAAAAGGTGCTCAATATACACTTAGACTTCACATATAAAATTACATTTTGATAGCCCAGTAATGCTTATTTCATCATTTAAATACATATGGGTTTCTGCAGGTCATAAGGGTTAAAAGTCACAGTCATCAGTGTTTACATTGTTCAGAACATTAATCGTCTGGGACTGATTCTTCCAAGGACGAAGAGAGGACACATAGATCTCCTCCTTAACAATGTCTCCTCCAAAGGACTGGCTTCTTTCTATTTACAGCAGGGAGGTGGTGGAACTCACTGCTGAGGGATGTAGTGCAGTATTCTAAAGGACACTGGTCTTTAAAGTACAGGCTTCCCCGTTTCTTGTACATTGCTCAGCACCTATAATTGACAAGACTTATTGACTGGTCTCCAAGGTTACAGAAGAAAAATGGAACATTTTATCAATAAGCCTGTGAAATTTATGGCTGGCCAATTTGGTACTGTTTGTTTAAAGAGAAGCCTTATTCTTTGGCTGTGCATCTTTCCCTCTGGCTTCTGTTAAAGTCCTGCATAAGTCATATTATCATCTCTGTAATGCTGTATTTACCACTAGGTCTTTGCAGCTGACGCAAGTTCATCCATTCTGATTAGAAGTAAAGAGGTTCCACATAAATATTCAGAAGGGTTTTTTTTTTACAGTGAGAGCTGTGACGATGTGGAATTCTCTCCTGAGTCATACAGTATGATACATTAGATAGCTTTAAGAAGGCGTTGGATGGCTTTTTAGCAAGGGAGGGAATGCAAGGTTATGGAAGATAGCTCCTAGTACAAGTTTAACCAGGTCCCACTGCATCTTGTAGTAGGGAAGGACTGTCCCCCCGATTCAAATTGGAGAGGCTTCAAATGTTTTTTTTTTTTTTTGCATGATTGACGTGTCTTTTTGCAACCTAACCTTCTATGCACTACGTATTAGTCTCCTGAGAATTCCCTGCTGTGCTCTGCCCTACAGTCAAAAGAGAGCAACACCGCAGTAAAGAATTCCTGGGTGCCACTTAAGTCCCTTGTGAAATGTTGTGTCCATCTATAGCAACGTCAATATTTTGTACACATGTGAGTGGAGATAATCTCTTCTTCTGACCCAACTCTGGTGCCAGAAACTCAAGAACTAATATTCCCCTGCTCTTCAACAAGCCAGCAAGGTGGCACTTACATCTGAAGTGAAATACTGAAGACTAGTGATGGGCGAATCTCACCCGTTTCGCTTCGCCGAAAAATTTGCGTCAAAAACGATGCGTCGCGTCAAAAACGGCGTGCGACTCATTTTTTTTGGAGAATTTATGCTGGCGAATTTTTGCTGGCGTTTCGCGAATTGTGGGAATTTGCCGCGAATTCGCCCTATGCGAATAAATTCGCCCATCACTACTGAAGACAGATAAAGGCACTAGTTAAAACAGCTTTAGTTAGAAGCTTTTGGAAGCAGGGGGAAGAAAGTAGGAATCCATTTATTTAAAATAATTGCAACAGAAAATGTTCTTTTAAGAGCAAGTAACTATTTCTAAGTGTCCATATTTAGGCTGTGTGAGACGGAATTCTCAAATAAATTCTTCTATATTCATTTATGTATTCCAGAGTGACTTACTGCCTGCCTATGTTGGCCTGTGACTATGTGCACTTGGACCTTAATACATTTTTGTTGGGGTTCACCTTCATTTCTAGATTTTTGTGTAAAATGGATTAGGGCAACTAGCAAGACCTAATCTAGGGCTCTCCTATAGTAATGAGTCCTGTTTTGTGACAATTTTTTATTCACGTAACGTTTTTTGTTACTCCAAATGCATTAAAAGTCAGTGGGCATTTTTTCTTGTGGGGACTTTTTTGTCTCAGCGATTTGTACAAATGGATTAAAGTCAGTGTTTTTTCTTTTTGCTAGAAAATGTTTCACGTAAATATTTGCAGGTGGTGAAATGTAGAATTTCACAGCAAATCAATGCCAGCCCAAAAATAATTATTTGTCCTTTTTTAGCCTTACTTACAGAACAAGGTTTGTGCTTAGTTTATATTGTTTTCATTAAGAAATATCTATCATTTACAGTATACAGGATATATATTCTAATTAAACAAAAGGATGTTGTTAACATTCAATAGTGAAAATATTGCAAGACCACTGAATCTGGAATGCTGGACAAGTTGACATGTAATTCTAATTTATATGTGTGAGACAGTCATCCATATTTTCAATGGTCTACCCCCAATTCCCATATGACCTGCAATCACAGTTTGAGCTGATTTAGTTATGTGGTGGTTTCAAGTGACTAGTATGCACTTAATTTTTTAGACACGTCTACAATATAATTAAATTCTGTGAAAATTAAAGAATAGGTTGTAATTCATTCATAGGTCACAATTCATTGCTATTTATGAAAAAACTCAAACATCTAATATTCGATCAAATAGTCCCGAATTGAAAATTCAAATCCAATACCAAATACAAATCGAGTTTTCCTATAAAAACTTGAATGTTAGGAAGGCAATGAACATATTCAAATGGTTCAACGCACCTCTGCACTTGACTTGTAAATGAACTTGGCAGGTTTTAGGTGGCAAATATTCAAATAAGAACTGTTTCCAGGGTTGGGATGTGATAGAGCTCACATTCGAATTTCTATTCCAATTGTTGATTTTAAGTGAGTTTTAACACAAAAAATTATTGAACATTTTAATTAAATTTTACCATTTGATTATTAAATCTTGTTCTTAGGGGCAGATTTACTAAGAGTTGAATTTGAGGGTTAAAAACCCTTGAATTCAACCATGTGAATAGTTGGGAATAGTTGGGGAAGTAAAATACTTCTAATTCAAATATAGAATGTGAAGGATTTTCCCGCAATTCGATTGGTCAGGCGATTTTAACCATTTGATCGAATTTTTTTATTCGATCAAAAATAATGAAACCCAATTCGGTAGCTTTGATCTGGTGAACTAGGTAGTCGAAGAAAAATTTAAAGGGGAAGTAATTCGACTGTCGAATACTCAAGTATTCGAAAATATTTTTATTCAAATTATTCGGAATCATTGGTTTTGATCGAATTTTCTAAATTCAATGGTCAAAGTGGACTTCACATAGATTCAAAAATTTGAATTCAAATCTTTTTGAAAATTCGATCGAACTTCGAATCCTTCATGTGAATTTAGTAAATCTGCCCATTAGTGTCTTTAATTACAGTAAAACCTCAATGTTGCACTCCTTCATTTTACGGTTTCACGCATTTTAAAAGTTTTTTTTTGTGGTCCCACTTACATAAAAAAATTATTTATTCCCCTGATTTTACATAATTTTTTCCCTGTCCCCTGAAAAATGTACAATTTGGGTTTTACTGTTTTCATCTTATTCTTTTTTTAATTTATTTTATGGCTGCTACAGCATGAAACAAATAGTACAAAATGGTCTCTGGCACACTAACAAAATAAATGGTTAAAAATAAAATAAATGCACAATTTTATCTAATGCACCTTTTCTATCATCCAAATGTCTGTGACTCCCCATTCTAAGGGCACAGTACAAAATGTTTGGCAATGCACAAATCACAGAGTGGTTTCTCTTCTTTGTTACTCAATTGTGTTCACAATAATGTAGAATATGCCTGTTCTAATCATCTGTTTAATAAAATGAAATCCCTCTGTCCCACTGCTTTATTAATAGAGTCATGAACTTCATTTCAGAGTTAAAAAATCTGCACAGAGGGGAGAGGCTGCGTGTATAAGCTGCAAGCGATAAAGGATATATTTGGGCAAGTTGTTAAAGACATGGTCATGGTCAGTGACTGCACAGCCTTTCTAGAAACTCCCAGAAGATTAACGGCTTGTCCCTGGTTTGGGAGTAACTAATGTATCTGTATCATCTTTTAGTCACCTCATCTGGCACTGGCTGCTAGAAAATGAAAGCACTACCATCATAAAATGACAATAAAAATATGTTTATATTTCTGAATTATCTTCTTGTTCTGGTAATTGACGTCAAAAATACTGTCCGCATCTGCAAGACACAGTATTTCAG
>CM044432.1:191688051-191704354 GCA_024363595.1 Xenopus borealis
GAACTTGATGGACGCAAGTCTTTTTTTCAGCCTAACTTACTATGTTACTATGTTACAACAATCTTCTTGCTCTCAGAGCCACCTTCTCTTCAATCCATCCATATCCACTGCCACCTCTCTTCTTAAACCCATCTATCTTGCTGCTCCTTCCCACTGCAATTCCATCTCTGAATTCCTCCGTAAGGAACCCTCTCTCATTCTCTTCAAGAAAAAACAAAGTGTATACCTTTTGGAGTACTAGAACATTAGCATAGTCCTGTACCTACTGACTATGCCTTACCTTGTGCACTTTTTCATCTCCAATTTGTGCCTGTATGTTAGCCTCCCATCCACTTAGACTGTAATCACTACGGGGCAGGGACCCCCTTCCCACTCTCTCTTACCACATAGCACTTAAGCCCTTTGTTCTGATATGAGCTCTGTGTATATTCATTGTCTGATTTGTCTTCCCTGTGTATACTTATATGTATATACTGTGGTAGAGTGACTGGGAAAAGGTGGAAAAAGGTCACTCTAGCCTTTGATTTCTTCCCAGTTGCTAAGATAGACTCCAGGAAGGGAGTTGTCTGTAAACGGAGAACATATTCTCTGTGTAAGTTTGGTACCCATTCCACAGAGCCAGTCCGGAGATTGGAGCTCACCTTCCACAGGAAAGCTGTCCTGTGGAAAGGCTATTTAAAGCTAATTGGAATGGAAGAGTGTGTCTCTCAGCAGGGCACAGCAGGTAGGAGACCTGGCTGTGTTAGGAACTCCCAGGGGAGCTGGGGGTGCTGTCTGCTACTGCAAGAGCAGAGGGAGTCCGTGGCTGTGAGAGCCAGATATTGTCTGTGTGGGACACTGAGGAATAGCCAGGAGGCTGAGAAATTCCTGTAAAGACTGTGAGTACAGGGGTTGACCCAACCTGTGTTTTGTCTGGTAGTCCACAAGGGGCCCAGTATAGTGAGGGAACACTTCAAAGTGAAGGTAGTGCCCAGTGGGCAAGGATTTATTTTTATGTTTTGTTTTATAAATGCTGAAATGGTCACCTCTGTTTGAATGACTTACTGGAAAATAAACCAATGTTTCTTTGAAGAGCCTTGTGTGTCCCTGTCTTTATGCTCCTTTTCCTATGCTGCCTGCCCTACCATTTGCTAATTTCCCCCAAATTTAAGTGTTCAAGCCACCAGGCTGTCACAATACATATATGCATATTAAAAAAAACCAGATATGCAAGAAAACATTTTTTACGCACAAAAAAACTGAAGCACGTGGCAAACCAGTTTCGAAAATGTTTCACCGTTTGTGAATTATTCAGAAAAACGCAGCAGATTCGCCCTATAGGGATGGGGAATCCTTGAGCTATGATCACTGTAAACTTGATGGTACCTCCAAGATTTTCATAGTGAGTTGTGTCAGCAAGCTCCAGACTTTAGTAGTGATGCAACCCCTAAACAAAAAATGCTTGCTTGTGTCAAAAAACAAACACCATTGCATCCATTTGGCCACATTGAGCACATCTGTAACAGATGTAACAGGTAGCAAACCCACATGCTGTAATTATATGCAAAAAGCTGCAGTGCAAGAAAATCATGGCAATTTGTGTCCAAAACTACTCTGCAACCCCTCACACAATTTTTTTAATGGGAAAGGTTTCTCCACTTGTACTTATCAACAGTAGATAGTTTCAACACACATTCACAGTGTTTTACCCTTTCTTTCCTATAGTCTAGCAACAATGATCCCCAACCAGTTGCTCTTGAGAAACATGTTGCTCCCAACGCTTTGGTTGTTGCTCTCACTGACCTCAGTGCAGGTGCTTATTTTTCAATTCCAGGCTTAGTGGCAACTTTTGGTTGTATAAAAACAGTTGTGCTGGTAAATAAATATTCCTGTATGTTGCTAGTCCACACAGGGACTACCAAATAACCAATCTCAGCTCTTACTTAACACCCCCTAGAACTATTTCCATGCTTGTGTTGCTCCTCAACTATTTTTATATCTGAATAGGGCTCATGATGAAAAATATTAAATGTTGGGGACCCCCCTTCTTACCAGTAGCAAAACAACAAAAAGTTACGGTATGCAGCTCCTTGGAGAGAGCATGAAGCTGCATGAATTTTTGAATACAAATTATATTTTCTTCACACAAGTACACAGAGGACTAATAATTATTACATTAATTAAAGTATGGAGAGTTCTTGTGTTTTCTCTGCTGCATTTCAGCATATACTTAAAGAGCAGAGAGCTAATTATTTTGCTCCTTCAGCTGTGATTGCCCAAAAGATATAGAGCACAGCAACATTAGGATTTCATAAGGACTTTATAGGAGACAGAGAGACATTTTGCGGATACAGCAGTCTAAACCCTAAAGTGCTTTAGGGGCTTCAACCACAGGCAAATAATGAACTAATTCTGCTGAAGTACATTTTGCAATTTTATAGCTTTCATTCCCCTGGGAAGCTGCAAGGCCCTAGGTGGTCATGTGGGTGGCCCAAGATTTAATTAAAAATTGCCTTCATGGATTATAAAAATGTAGCCATGAAATTAAGACACATTGGATATAAATTCCAGCTGAGTACCAGAACTCTAATACATCAGTGATTATTACCACAATTAGTGATTGTGAATTAATCAACACTTTTTTTTTTACATTTATGAATTTGGTTAGAATACATGTGCATGTGTTAGAGTCTATTACACTAAAGTTCCACCTTAATTTAGTCCTTAACTCTATCTTAGAAGAAGGTTCCTGTAGGAGGGTTTTGAGAACATAGGTGATAACTGAGACAAATGTATTTCTCTCAAGACAGGGGCATACCCTTGGTAGCACATACAGAATTTTAATCCATGTTTTTGCTGCCACTTATCTACTGTTCTGGCCATTTTACTTTGTACCCAGGTACCTACTGACCATTGCATGATGTATTCTATGTATATTATATAAAATTTGCATGATACATTTTCCCAGTGTACTTAATTTTTAATAGTGATTGTTCGGGTTCTCCTACTTTTTTTTTTTTAAATATTTTTGTCATATAGCACAGGGGTCCCCAACCTTTTTTTGGTCGGGGACCGGTGGTGAGGCAAAATTTTTTGCAAGGACAGGGTGGGGGTGGAGTCGGGGGGTCAAGGTGGGGTTGGGGGAGTCGAGGTGGGGTTGGGGGAGGCAAAGGGGGGTTGGCTGGGGTCAGCCCCCAATTTGGCACTCCGACGTCTAATACAATGCACCTTGATAATTACGGGCTAAACTCGGCAGCCCAGTTCAGGACTGTCTGCGACCTGCTTCTGGGCTGCGGACTGGTGGTTGGGGACCCCTGATATAGCATGTTGCCCCTGGGAACCTGCCACCTATGTTAGGATTAAATACATCAGGGTTTAACAGTACATGATGAGTTTGGCGATATTTTATTTTCCCACCTGGTATGTATATCAATTGCTGGACTCAGAGATAGACAGATACAGGTGGAGCTTTGCTTTGACATCACATGGCACAGTATTAATTTCAATAAAAAAAGGGTGTGGTGGAAATACACAGTGGTATCTGGTGATACAGTGAAGCCAAACGTAGAATGAGAGAGAGATACGGAGGCCATACAGGTACTTACCGCATACCCGTTCCATCTAATTGGCCAACCTATTTGGTTACACAAGTATACAAAAACATACTCAAAAGGCTGCTTGTTTGTGACAAATCTAAATGGAGCAAGAGTTAAGATGATCATAGAAGCACTTATGGAATATCCGCTCCACCTAACCGGCTAACCTAATTGGTTATATCACACATCTACTGTATACAAAAACATGCTAAAAAGGAATCTTGCTAGTAAAAAATGTACATAGATGAGCTCTAAGTACCTGCAGAGGTGAAAAAATGTGGTGTAACTCTTTTTGCTGGAAAGCCTTCTTTGTTGAGTTTCATGGGTGGTGGTAGGGGCTTGGGGTCTCTTCCCAGAATGTACCCATTAGCCAATAAAAGGTATCACCAAACTTTACAATGTTTACATTTTTTTCGAATGGCTAACACGGTACTACATCTCAATACTACAGAATGTACCCAAAATCAATGTGGAACAGTTTTCCTGCAAAACCAGAAATAATGAATATTGATTCCAATGTGTAAAAATGTAACTGCCAAACCTGCAAATGTTACTCTTTGTTAGTAGGAGAAAATTGTATTCGGCAGCTGTTTCAGGCATTCAAATTTTTTTTTATAGACAAGCACACACCATGAATAAAATGCAGGTCCTTTACATTAAATCTTAGTAAGCGTCTTTGATGCATAAAAATTACAGAATCGTAGCTGATTATCTAGTTATTTTTAGTTGCTCATGCGAACAAAGCCTCCGGCTTACACCTAGGACTCAACATCAGCACATTTGCTCCATGCTCCCTGGGTTCATCAAAGCTTTATGAAAGTAAAAATCCAGCAAAATCACCAATGTAAAAGTAAACAAATAACAATATTTCTGATAGCAAAATATTATTTTTCTGCAGAAAACAAATGGCATTGCACCCCACAGAACTGACATTTGAGATCTCTTTGTAGAGAACACTAAAGAGCAGACAAACAGAGAAGGCCGGAGACAGCAATTGAGTCTCTAAGAAGATGGCCATGCTGAGTCCATTTGGGAAGGGATCCAAAGAAAAAATCAAGGCAAAGTAAAGAAGTAGTCGGCCCTAAGCATTTATATATTATTTAGTTACTTCTATGTTATATGAGGCCAAAACTAAGGCTTCTCTTGCTGATATCTAATCAAGTTTAAGCCACATATTGATCAACAAAGGCTGTAAAAATCCCATTGAGTGCCCCGACTAGTTCTTTCTCTCAATGGGTTTGCTTATTTCTACACATAATACATGAAGTAGTAGGACTTTTTTCTAAAGAAATACTCATGAACAAACTATGCCACAAACCAAATAAGTTTGGGGATGATCTCCCCCAGAAGCAAGTCCTAGTCCATTATCAAAGCATTGCTCTTACTGCAGAGATAACTACACCCCTACCTGTATGATTATGGATTACTGAACAGGAGATATTTTGATGGGTACAGCAAGTCTGCTATGAGATCTGGTGTCCAAGACTGCTTTTGTTTATGGCTACACAATGCCAAGAAGAAGGCTATTTTTTTCATTCATGGGGCCACAGATGATGCAGAATGCAAAGAAATGTGAATGTTTGTCATCCCAGGAGTTGAATCAGCCTTTACATTACCACTTGCAAATCTGCCCTAGAGCCCCTTACAGATTTATCCTGACTCCCCTGCAATGCCAGCAGGTTCAAATGCCACATACATCAGATAGAAGACAAGGTTTCCAAGGTTTAATGTTACAGCCATTCTTTTCCAGGCAAGTGTGCTCAAACAAAGATACTTATCAACCAGGACATCTTCCTTTATTATTCATGTGTCATCCTCCCAGGCAACAGGCTGACTAGTTTCATCCATCCTTCTCTACACCCATTTTCCTTCAAACTCTAGAAATAGAGCGCATGCATGTGATCCATCAAAATAAGCAGGTTCACCTTCCAACCCAGAGATTTATTGTACAATTCCAAGGATTGGAATGTTTTTTTGTGACTTCACCTTCCATGCTCATCAGAGATAGCCATAGGCATTATGGTGGCCTGAGCATAATGCTAATGTAATAATTAAATATTATAAAGGTACAAAAAGCAATATAGCTCATATTCAGGGAATACTAACTGGTTTATGCTCAGTAACAACATGTTTTGTATTTAGTTTTTGTGTGTTATAAGGAACTTGGTCAGGTTGGTGGCCTCCTTCCAAAGGGCTTCTCATACCATGAAAGGTTAGCTTGCATAACATCTGTCATAGCAAATATAGACTAAGCTGTACCCCCAACCCTTACCCTGGGATAATACAAATCAATAGTCTAGGCAGAAAATAAGTTAAGGAATTCCATAGATGGGAGACCATGTCTGGGCGAAGACAGCAAACCTTCTTACCACTTACTGTACATTTATGAGGTCTATGAAGATTGGAGCAGCCTTGAAGTTTGGTTCTGTAACTTGACTCGGTGCTATTAAATGAGTTGAAATATTGTTGGTCAAATTAATTTTATAGGAGCTATGTGCATGCCCATTTTTCTAAAATTATGGGTTAGACTCTCATGTCCTCTGATGTATATAGCAGATGGTGTCAAACATTTCTTATATAAGATTTTTTTTTTTGATTAGGCTCATCAAAATAAGGATTCTTAATTAAAGAGGTGGTTTACCTTTAAAAGAGAACTAAAGTTCCCTCCTAAAGAGAGTCCCCATCTAATGGAACCCATTCATACCCCTCCCCATGAAGAGTTGTGCAGCAGAGCTCATTGGCGACATCTTTGGTATCTTTGGATCCTCTCCTTCTTCCCTCTTCCTTCTCCTTGGCTATCTATGGAGCGTTCTGGTGCATGTGCAGTAGATGCATATACTGTAGCTAACGGGTCAACTGCGCATGCACAAAAATGGCAGTCCTTTAGGGAACGTATCGGAAGATACCAGAGATAGCGACTGTGAGCTCAGCTGTGCAACTCTGCATGGTGAGATCTGTGCGACTTTCTGCAGCACTTTTTAAATAGTGGACTATGCAGGGAGGAAGAGGGGAGGGGGTGAATGGGGGCTATTATATGGGGGCTCTTTGGGGGGGTTAGTATGTTATAATTTAATGTTAATTTTAACCAACTTTTCAATCGGCATTCATTTTTATCTTTTTTGTTTTAGTTTTAAAAGGAAAGGTTAAAAGTAAGTAAGCTTTACCAGAAAGGAATACATAAATACATCAGTAAACCCAATGCTGCTCTGAGTCCTCAAAAGAAACACTGAATTTCTTTCCTTCTATTGTGTACACATGGACTTCTGTATCAGGCTGCCTGTTTTCAGCTTAAACCTCCAGGGCACTTGCTTGAGAATACTCAGTTTGTTCCTCTCTTGATCTCCCTCCTCCCCTTGACTCCCTGCTGTATCTACTGTACACCTAGAGCTTTGAGTGAGCAGAGAGAAACTCAGACAAGAAGTGAGGTCACACCACCATAAATAAGAATGTCTCCGCCCCAAAATTAGTGACTTGTATTCAGTAATTTTCAACATGAGAGAGAGAAATTGAGAGCCTTTGGAGATACATGCTTCAATGTGGATTTAACTGTACTCACGTTTAACTTGATGACTTTTCCATGGCCTTCAGATAAACTCCAGAGAGTTGAAATGCACACAATTCTACATTTGATTCTAGTAACACTTCTTAACCAACGCCAAGCTCAAAAGCTCCTTATTAGTATTACACACAATGACTCAAAAAGCCAGATGGATAAACCCACATTGATTCACTCTCTCTAGTGTGTCAGGAATCACAAATGATATCTGTCAGTGTTAGAGCAATAAAAGTTTTCTAAAGTGGGGGTGAAGCAGGAACTCTAGGAGCTGTAGTCAACACACAGAGAAAGCTAATCTCAGCCCTTAGCAGCTTTTGTCGGCCTGTGTATGGCCTTAGGAGTTGCACCAAATTCATCCTTTTTGATTACCAAATCCTTGTCATGGAACCAAATTTGAAACCAAAACCAAATTATAAATCAACACACTTTACGGAGAATTCGAAATATGAAGAGACCCAATACTAGTAAAGTATTTATAAAGTTAAAAAGACTTTATTAGGAGATACATAAGCCTAACGCGTTTCGTGTCTGAATGGGCACTTACTCATAGGCTAACTTTATAAATATTTGGGCTCTGATCATGTTCAGGTAGCCTGGTGGGACATCCAGTACCTGGATTCTAGGCAATCCTATATCTAGGTCACCTACAACAGGAAGAACCCCAAGAACTAGTCAGCTCAGTGTGCTCTTCACATCATTCTATGGTTTATTAATCAAGGCTGTCACACAAGGCTCTCATGCGATGCAACAGAGAAGCTACAGACAATGCACTTCATCAGACGGTCACAGTTATAAATAACAAGTGTAAGGTATGGTGAAAAAAAATCCATATTTTGTATCAGGAAAAAGAAATGTATGTGCTGTGACTGGAACACATTTGTAATTCGAACATGGTCTAAGCCTGATCTCTGCACAACGTAGGGTTCTTCAGTGAAATAAGATGTAAATGGAATGCAAAAATAAAAACTTCAATAAGGGCAATATAGCCTAAAACAAGTGTATTCTTTCTTTGTCCTTTAAATGATGTAACTTTGAGTATCCCACTTCACGTTAGTTAACCATTACCACCAAGTCCTGTGAGCCTCTGGCTTATTAAGTGAGCTTGATTCAGTTTTGTGCTGTGGGGGTTTGGGTCCCATCCATGTCATTGCAATGATTTCCTAGCATAGTATAGGAGTGTTATGTACCTGGTTCTGGCATGGTAAGTGTTTATAAGGTAGTCTAGTATACACACAAGTGGCGTTAGGAACGTCTAACTTATCTGCTAGGAAACTCATAACTTCAGGACCAGGTCATGTTTACAAAGTTTGCCCCATCTGTTCCACACCTGTGACATCCTACATCAAGATTGAGTCCCATTGTTTTACAGGTGTAAGACAGAGTTGGCATAACTCGCCATCCTTTTTTACACTTGCCCTTCATATCAAAGGCTTCCGGCCTGCTTTAGGAAGCTCTGTACTCATGAGGGGCAGGGCAGGTTGAGTCTCCCCCCCCTCACCGTCAGACTTTTTAAAATACTTTAAATAATAATAATTCTGTTATTCTGTATCATATATTCACTAAAAATGGTTTTAAAATGATATGTAAACGTAGTTTTAACTCAAAGTGATATACGTTTATGCTGCATGATGTACGTTTATGCTACATGGTTTCAATAATCAGAACCAGCAGTGCAGAGAATATAGATGGGCAGCCTCATACTACTTTCAATGATACTTTAAAACCATTCAGAAAATGGATATAGGAAGGTTGCTTCATATTAAATATCATTATACAAAATACAAAATGTATAAAAAACCAATTTTTTTTGGTACTCCTTTAATGAAAGAAATAAAATGCTCGCAATATGAATCAGGTCCAGCGTGGATTAATTATTCTATAAAATATGTGCGCAGTCATCCAAGGATGAATGTAAAACACCAGCCTCACCAGCACAGAAACAGGATGGACAGAAAAATTCTGTTGGGTTATTTTGTATCCTAATTTTATAATTAGAAGCCTTTTTATCTCCTGCTGTATGGGAACAGGCATACTTTCACATTTAATATTTTCTTCAAACTATTTAAATAATTTTAACAATTGCAACGAAATGATCAGAATTCATCTCTCTCTCCAACACATTCCAATCATTTGTTCTCCTGAGGTTGCAGAACTGCACTGTAACTGTGCCTGGCATATTAAATGGAAACTAAAATGCAATATATGGACAAACAATTCTTATTTTTGTATAGCATGCAGGAATGTACCTCTTCATAGAAAATATTTCCATTTCTTTTACTATACTGTAATGCATTTCCTCCTGCCATTCTGCCCCGTCATTCTATCCCACACATTGTAACGATTCCCTCCAGTCATTCTATCCCACACATTCTAACCATTCCCCTCCTGCAATTCTATCCCACAAATTCTAACCATTCCCCCTGCCATTCTATCTCACACATTCTAACCATTCCCTCCTGCCATTCTATCCCACACATTCTAACCATTCCCTCCTGCCATTCTAGCCAACCCATTCTAACCATTCCCTCCTACCATTCTAGTCAACCCATTCTAACCATTCCCTCCTGCCATTCTATCCCACACATTCTAATAATGTTTTCTGACTTTCAATACCAATTCCCTCCTGCAGTTCTGACCACTACTTTCTATTAGCTTCTGCAAGTCTATCCCACACATTCTAAACATTCCACCCTGCTATTTCTTCCAACACATTCTAACTATTCTCTCCACATTTTCTAGCCAACATTTTCTAACAATTATCTTCTGCCAGTTTATCCCACACATCCTATCCATTCCCTCCTGCCATTCTATCTCAAACATTCTAACTGTTCTTATGCTATCTTTATCCAAAACATTTATTCCATCCTGCATTTATCACACACAATATAATCATTCCCTTCTGCCATTCTTTGCCACACATCCTTACAATATATGCCATTAATAACTGCTATTCTGTTATAAAACTCCTTCCCCCCTATTCAGAGTCCTGCCTGACAGACCTGCAACCGGGCCCAGGTGCACATTTTTCCATAAAGCCTTACCATTCTGCCAAGTGCATTCTTACACTGCACAACTATTACTATCAGCCTGGATCTCAAAGTAAGAACATTATGTGCAGAACTTAATAAGTTTTGGGCACTCAACAAGGCAGCATTAAATAACAAGGAATTACTGCTAATTATAACAACTAGATTTATTAAAAAATCAACTCCATTTATATCCCAGAGTATTTATTTTACATGCAAAACAATCACAAGACAGCGAAGCAAAACTGGGCAAGGCCAAGACTCAGAGTGTAACTGTGGATTTCCACTGCCCTCTGCTGCAGCACCAGCGTAAGTAACAAAATCTCAACACATAGAAAATTCAGAGGTGAAATAAAACAACAATGCAGATGTTCTCAAATGGCTGAGCAATTGCAACGGAAATCAGTATTTCTGTTACTTTCCGCACTGCTAGTTCTGACTATTGAAAAAGTGCAGCAGAAATCAGTCTTGGTACTTTTGGTAACTGGCTCAGTTCTGAAACATTATTTCATTAGTAGAAAAAGTGCTGTGGAGAAAAGCAAGGGTCATTCTGTTTCCAGTAGCCACTTCATGTTTCCAAACATTTCACCAAACATTTTTATGATTCACTCCTTGCTAAAAGGTAATGCTGGGGGGATCTATTTTTTGGAACGGGTCCAGCACAACCATTGTTACGTTACCTTTGCATAATATAAGTGTACACTCATATAATGAAATATAAAAAAAAAATCACCATACCAGTTTGGCAGATGTCTCCAACACCAAGGATATATGTAACGACACAGTTACCAGCTGCAAAACAGAGATGGGGGGAGGAGTGTGTTTGTATGTAAAGCCTGAATTAAAGCCATGCACTAAAGAAATAACAATTGCTGGCACTGGTGAGGGTTTGGAATCCCTCTGGGTAGAGATTTCCACTGGGCATAAGGTTACAAAGAAAATTTTCATTGGTTTATGTTATAAACCAGCTCTTATAAGTGACGAGTATGAAGCCCAGCTACTTTTACAAATAGAAGCGGCTTCACAACTAGGTCAAGTTATTATTATGGGTGACTTCAATTATCCGGACATTGGGGTAATGGGGTTGCCAAGACAGATAAAGCTAGTAGGTTTGTAAATATGCTAAATGACAACTTTTTATCCCAGCTCGTTCAAGAACCTACTAGGAATAACTCTCTTTTGGATCTTGTAATAACTAATAGGGATGGGCGAATTTATTCGCCAGCAGCGAATTTGCGGCAAATTCCCGTGAAAATTCGCGAAACACCCGGAAAAATTTGGCAAAAAAAAAAACACGAGTTGTGCGCCGAAAACGACGTGACATGCGTCAAAAACTATGAGACGCGTCGAATACGACGTGATGCGCGATGAAAACAAGAGGCAGATGGTACTTATAAAATGCGAAAAAAACCCGAAAGGTTTTCAAAGAGAAATTACACTGAAAGCAATATAGTTTGCTGCTAAACATGCTGTATACAGTAAACTGTCAACTTTATGTTCTGTTTGGCAACAATATATTTATCCTCTCCATTCCATATCTTTGTGCCATCCCATATTTTCATTCTCTCATCTCACCTGTTCGTTCAATCTCATCTCACCTCAACTCTCGGTCCCATCTCACCTCTACTCTCGGTCCCATCTCACTTCAATTCTCCCTCCAATCTCATCTCAACTCTCCATCCAATCTCATCTCACCGCAACTCTCTGTCCCATCTCATCTCACCTCAACTCTCTGTCCCATCTCATCTCACCTCAACTCTCTGTCCCATCTCATCTCACCTCAACTCTCTGTCCCATCTCATCTCACCTCAACTCTCCGTCCCATCTAATCTCACTTTAACTCTCCATCCCATCTCATCTCACCTCAACTCTCCATCCCATCTCACCTCAACTCTCCATCCCATCTCACCTCAACTCTTTGTTCCATCTCATCTCACATCAACTCTCTGTCCAATCTCATCTCTCCACCCCATTTCATCTCAACTCTCCATATCATCTCATCTCACCTTTCTGTCCTATGTCATGTCAACTCTGCATCCCATCTCATCTAACCTTTCCATCCCACCTCTCCGACCCATGTCATCTCACCTCTCTTTTCCATCTCATGTCAGAATGCCATCTAATCTCTCCATCTTTATGTCCCATCTCAGTTTTCCATCATCGCTCACTGCACTTCTCCAGATACTGTCACCCCTCCAATCTCACACTATCTCCCACTCTAAATTGACATGCCTCTCTATTGCCTGTCTGTTGCTTATAATATATCTGTACCCGTCTGTCTCATATATGCATCCCTTATCCAATCCTGTCCAATTCTGTTGCCCCATCCACCAAAATGTTACTGGTTGACAAGTACATTGGTTTAGTAAATCATTGTAGGATGAAGATCAGTTAGGAAGAGAATTGTAGAAAAAGTTCACTTGTTCTCCTACATACAACTGAAAGCTCCACCAAAATGTTACTGGTTGACAAGTAAATTGGTTTAGTAAAACATTGTAGGATGAAGATCAGTTAGGAAGAGAATTTTAGAAAAAGTTCACTTGTTCTCCTAAATAAGACTGAAAGCTCAGCTTGAAAGTCAGATAGGATCAGATTGTTGCCCAAGGTATTATTGAAACTATTGTTGAATTACTGATATCCCAGCATTTCCCTATATTTATATTCTGTGAGATCACAGTTACAATAAAGGGGCCCTGATCAAAGGCTGGACATCCAATTGTAGTGGGTGGCTTAAAAAAAACAACCACTACATTAAGGAACACTGAGCAATCATAAAATCATTTATTCATGCCTTAAAAACAACTGGCATTTTTCAGGGGCGGGGGAGGGGGGACGACTCATTTTCAAGGCAGGGAAAGTCAAGTCTGATTGTTTATCAGAGTTATTATTACAGTGCATTCTGTTTTTTTAAAGCCATGGATTAGAGGGACCTTAATTAAATCTGGAGAGTCTCTGAGACACCAACGCTAAGAATACACACAGGAACCAAAACCACAGACATAACAAATAGTAACATTATGTGAACACTGAACTTAGAAGGGAAGGAGTTAAATTAACAAGATACTTCCCACAACTTTTCACATATTATTCCATAAGAGGCATATTTCCTAAAAAAGTTCTTGCGAGATAGAGCCGAAGAGACAAAAGGCGTTAAAGTAAAATTCCCTATTGCATGATAAGAATGACAACACCATGTTATGGAAGCAGATATGATAAGACAAGGCAATTCTCTTTTACTGGAGGCAGTTTTCCCAGTGGGCCTTGCATTGGATTATTATAAGGAAGCATGGAGAGTAGATGCAACAACACCAGGCACATGATAAAGTCTATAATGTTATGCTGGAGAGAGATAAAACCAGGTTACTGATGGCCACAGTGTTAAAAGTGCATTGAAGTGTGAGTGAAAACACTTTTCTCTGTCATCAGAAGCTGAGCGGCTTTTGAATTTAGCTGGCACCCTAATCGAAAAATACCCAATATATTTAATATATATAGGTTTACGACCTGTTATACAGAATGCTCGGGGCCTGTTTTACAGATAATGGATCTTCATAGCTTAAGTCTAATAGAAAATGATGTAAACATTAAACAAACCCAACGGGCTGGTTCTTCCTCCGTTAAGGGTTTAATTGGGATCAAGTACACAGAGAAAAAGGAGATTTAAAAAAAAAATCTGGATAAAACGGGGTCTTTGGGAGACAACCTTGCTGTAATGCATAGCTTTTTCTTTTGTTATAGTTTTTTAATTATTTGCCATCTTCTTCTGACTTTTTCCAGCTTTCAAATGCGGATCACTGACCCCACCCAGAAAACAGATGTTCTGTAAGGCTACACATATATTGTTGTTGTTAATTTTTTTATTACTCCTCTTTCTATTAAGGCCTCTCCTATTCATATTCCAGTCTCTTTTTCAAATTAATGCATGGTTGCTAGGGGAATTTAGATCCTAGCAATCAGACGGCTGAAACTGCAAACTGCAGAGCTGCTGAATAAAAAGCTAACGAGGCGCTAAATAGGTTTAAAGCTGTGTTGGAGCCTGAATGTAATCATGCGCAACCTGAAGGAAAAGGTGAAAATTGGTTGTACAAATGGCACCAGTCAGACTTAATTTTAAAGTGAAAATGCCCCCCTCCAAATGGTCAAGGGCTGTTGCTGCCGCCCCCTTCCCCGCACACTCAACTTTATGAGCTGGAAGGCATCAAGGGGGGGGGTCTACAATGACAGGGGAGAGGTCCAGTAGGCTAGTAATTGCTTTCTGTGCACTAGAAGAGACAAATTTCCGGTTGAAGACTGGAAATTTGTCTCTTAAAGTCACAGAAGCACAATTTTGCCACCCCTGGTAACTAGTGGGGCGCTGCCGACCTGAGGAGAAGCTTCTCAACTAGTTTCATAGGCACAGCACCCCTGCAGGTGGTCCCATCTTGTCCACCATGCACCTCAATGGCATAAAAGAAAATAAGAATTATTCCCATTGGTATAGTTACCTGTATGCTGCCTTCTGTAGCTAGTGCCTCAGCACCTGGCACAGATTGAATGAACTGCATAAATCCTGCAGAGAAAAAAGGTTTTTTTTTTTCAGTTAACCTGATACAAGTTTATTGGAAACAATGATGAACCACTTAGTTCTGCCAGGTCAGAAAATAAAAGAGGATTTCTTTTCACTAAAAGATGGAAAAGGAAAGAGAAGGCATCAATCTGGGCCCCTTTCTCACTGCATTTCTCATTTGCTTTTAAAGGGAAACTATTGTGAAAAGGAAATTTTTAATATAACCATCTGAAACCGCAGAAAACTTCCCGGGCTTGGCGTTATTCCAGCAATCACCACGGAGTGATCCTGTTCCTTCTTCTTTCTTCTTGACAGGGACGTACATGCATTAGAGTGAAAAGCTGATCTTTAATGAAGAAGTTGCTATTTCATTCTACTGTGCATGTGTCTGCCCTGGGAAATTTGAAGAAAGAAGAAAAAGAAGAGGATCACTCCATGGTGCTCACTGGAATAACCAGTTATCATCTCATAGGAGCACCGCCCTGGGGGGTCTAGAAAGTATAATCACTTGGGGTGCCTAACTGTTGGCACCCCCAATTAAATATGCCTTTTCTTCTCCTTTAAAATCCACCCCAAGTGACCTCTATGACAGGGGCCTGAGGTTTATGCCCTTTCTTACACCCAAGCTATAAATTGGTTGTTTGGGAGACTACAGGTCCCTCTCATCCCCTTAGTCATTGCCTTAATATGCAAAGTGAGGCCTTCTGAAATCAGAACGTATTTACATGTCTCATGCCATACATATAGCACTGCCTAGATATCAAAAATGAGAGTTTTTTTACTCCCATAATGCATCATGGGCAGAGACATGTAAATCACTCCTTTATGTCCCTGTGGCCAACTATGCATCCAGAACCGCTGGTTTATAGCACAGATACAGCCTAATAGTTCAGAGCCATATATCCAAACTTGCAGACAGCCTGTTTCGATCTTGTTAGATCTCATCAGTGCAAGATATTGGAACATGGCTTCTGAGAGGTAGGACTTGGAGAGCAGCAAAAAGGGAAACCGTTTTTGCTGCTCTCCAAGTCCTACCTCTCAGAAGCCATGTTCCAATATCTTGCACTGATGAGATCATTGCCTTAGTGTAATCATGCAGACTACCTCATGTATTTAGATCATTGTGAAATAGGAAGATGAAGAGCAATGAAAGGGAAACTACTACTTAACTGTCCATGTCTTGCCAACTGCTGCACAAGGAGAAACTGGATCTGAACTCAAGTACAAACAAAATCTAACAAAATAACTGCCTTTTACACAAATCCTGCATGTAGAGAGACAGGATGTCTGGTGATTTTAATGAGTGATAATACAAAAACATCTTCTAGGCAAAAGGAGCCCACCTATAAGATATATTGGATCATTCACCTGATACCAAATTCCTGAATGAAGAGAGAATGAAGAGAATCAGATGCTGTTAGAGGGACTATTAAAATCACATCATGTCTCTCTACATGCAGAATTTGTGCAAAAGGCAGTTATTTTGTTATATTTTGTATTGTAGTCCGTTATTTAATTGAGCTCTAATACATCTGCTTGGAAAGGAGCCCCCCTATAAGATATATTGGAGCTAACTGTCAATGAATATCTGACACCCAAC
>CM044432.1:191716233-191739856 GCA_024363595.1 Xenopus borealis
CCCAGTCATGTGACGTGTGCTCTGATAAACTTCAGTTTACTGGTACAGAAGAAAACCACTGGACATGGCATGTCCAACACTGCCCTTCTCTTCTGCAGGAAAGTAATCCCTCTTTTTACAGGGTTGAGCCTGCTTCCCCAAAGCATTTGAAAAAACAGGCTCTGGATTTGGGGGTAGAGAGATTCAGTAAAATGACATATGAAACAAAAAGGAAAACGGAATCAAAAAAAGTCTTTATAATGTCAACCCTTTCTCTATAAGTCAGATTCCATTGTTTCCATCGATGAACCTTTGCCTGACCAGCATTCAGTTTGTCTTCCCAATTTACCTTTGCAAGATCTCCCTTCCCTAATTTGATCCCCAAGATTTTAACTAAGCCTGGGGCTACAGGAAATTTCTCAAGTTAAAAACATGGGTCATCTTCTAATGTCCAAAAAGCCTTTGACTTTTCATAGTTGATCTGAGACCCTGAGGCCTCAGAGTAAATTCTGATGCACTCCAAAACCTTTCCCTCCTCCTCAGGTTTTGATACTACTAGAGTGACGCGTAGGCTATGGACTTAAAGACTCGACCAGACGGAAATGGAACCCCTTCAAGTCCGCACACCTGCAACTCTCTCAGGAAAGGATCTAACGAAAACACATAAAGGAGCGGGCTCAAAGGGCATCCCTGTCTCACGCCGGCTCTTACCCAAAAATCCTCACCGTTAAAACCATTAATCAGTGGGAAGCTCTTTGCCCCTTTAATCCACTGCACTAAGTCTTCCAGAATGCCGTATCTGGTCAAATTGGCCTATAGATACTCATGGCTAACTTTATCAAAGGCCTTTGCTTGATGTAAAAACAGAAGTACTAAGAAAGGGAAACATTTCCCTGCACTAACACTGCATTTGTTCCCTGGGTCTGTGCAGTTAATTCAGCAGTCACATTCTCATTCAGCAGCTGAGAAATCTTAAGGAGCCTCTCTGCAGCCACATTTCCTCCCCACCTTTCATTTCATCAAACTGTTTTTTTATTATAGTATAGTTCTTTCCATGGTTCTTTTATGTTCAAGATCACTTTGATTTGCTGATCAACAGCCTCAAAGTCTTTATTTAAATAGGCCAATTACCTGATGGCTTCAATCCTATTTTTCCCGGTCAGCAATCTTAAGTCTCTTATAAGCACATCTATGCCTTTAGTAAGAACAGTCTGTCTGATTTCAAGGCATTTCAGGTCATTTAGTGCTCCAATGATTTTATCATATTCAGTCCTCACGGTTTTAGGCAAGTTAACACTCACCAGTCCATCAGCCTGGGCAACAGGTGCTTCATTCCGGATAGTGTTTGCTTCCAGCACATGTTTAGCCTCTTGGTGTGCGACAGATCCAGCCACCACCTCCATTACTCTGTTGTCTCCAACTCTTGCGGAAGTTTCTGTCCTCTCACCTTCGGTAACTCGCACTGTTCCTGGTTTAAAGGTTTTGCTGCAGCGCCCGTGGCTCCCCACACTCACTCAATTATGAGTCAAAACTAACTGGAGGCAATACTAAATTTTAACACACTTGTCCTATTAACCAGAATGCTACATTCTCTAAATCAGAGGACCCATAACTGTGAGGCTCCATTAAAGTGGACCCGTTACCCAGACACAAAAATCTGTATAATAAAAGTATTTTCAAATTAAACATAAAATCCAAATTCACATTTTTATTAAAGCATTCATAGCTGTTTTAAGCTCATTTAAAAATCTCAGCTGTCAATCAAATATTGTCTGCCACTCCTCTATGCCTTAGGCACTTTCCATTCAGCACTTTCTAGATGTCACTGCTCCCCACACATTCCCCCAGTTCTCTTAACCATTTAATTGTGTAGCCAGGACATGGGGATAGACATCAGGTCCCTCATTCTGGTGCACAAACAAGATTCTGAGATGATACAAGGCTTGTCTTAATAACAGTGTCCATATACAGTAATGATTCCTGCCTGCTTGTTATAATTATGAATTCCCAGACTGAAGAAAACAAGATATATAATTTATTTAGTGTAATTAATGTTCATTTTGCTTGACTAATGTGATGAAATAGGATTTTGAATATTTTTTGGGGTGACAGGTCCACTTTAAGTTAATTTTCAATGAAATGAATGATTATGTATGCTTTGTGGGTTAACACTTAGTTGCTGATTTGGATATAGCTGAGTCGAGTGTGGGTCCAAGTTCAGAAACCTGTGACCCACACTCACCACCCACATCTCTACCTGCTTCAACCTGCTCCCCAATCCAGAAAAGACACACAGTGCAAGAAGTCTTTTCCATTGGCATGTGTTAAGGACATGAATAAATACTAGCTTCAAATGAAATCTTCAAGTGCAAATATTTGTCCTTCAAGTTTCATGTTGCTAAACAATGTCCACAGGCTGGACCCATGTCTTTGAATGGTTCCTTGCTTTTCACCTTGTCTCAATACCATATGCTTCTGTTCTTCTCCTAGAACTGGAGGTCCACAGGCTAGACCCATGTCTTTGAATGGTGCCTTTCTTTCCCTAGAACTGAAGGCTGTCTTAACTTGGCTATTAAACCAACCCCCCCATTCACCATCCCTTCAACTACAATAACTCTTGGTTCAAGTTCATTGCCAATGCATAGGATATCTAGGGTTCCCAAAGGTGCATTCCCATGACTGTTTTTCTCCAGAGGTAAAGCAGCACTCGTGATTGGTATAGAAACTGCCAAAATTAAATCCACCATTAATAGAGTTTCTCAAGGCTATGATGACGGATAATAATAACAGTAATACGTACAACAATTAAGGTAGTTATGGGGGGCCAACACTATTAAAGGCTTTTACAGACCTGACATAAGCTATCCCTCAAGCGGCAGGCATGATAATAAAACAAGCACTTGAGTTATGTAGGAAGAGTGTTCAATCATGATACGTCAATGCAGCCTTGAATACATAAATGAACATGCATCACCTTATACATGAGCAGAGGAATATCCATAACAAGTAGACACTTATGGATAAATCTCCATTACATAAAGGGCATGCTTCGATTTAATACATGCAAAGTGAGGATGCTCGCAGAACCTTGTGTGAAGCATATGTAATAGTCCCACATAAGAGCACTCCCATAATAACATTTCCACTCCTGGATCAACACACTTGCCTAGATTATTGAACAGGTATAGGATTGACTATTTGGAATGCTTAGGTGCTGGGAGGAAGTGAAATAAAGAGTTTTTTTTTTAAATACAAGATAATACTGTATCCTGACCAGCTATTGGCAGACATCAGTAAATAAAATATTTGCTACCTGAAAGTCTATAAGTCTATTAATTGAGACACCCAGAAGCAGGGGCAATATACAGAGAGACACGAGTATATTAAAAAGGAAAAGGGGGAGAAATAACATGCATCAACATGAATGTATTACATAGCACCCTAACTGTCCAGAATCTCATTTCCAAGCCATAAGGATGCATGCCCTTTATTTGTTTTGCAGATATAACAGCCACTACTCTTCTGGAAAGGTTCCCACTAGTATTTAGAACATTTCTGCTGGTGTTTTTCCAGTTATGCTCAGTGCTTCCCAACTTGTCCCATGTAGTGAATTAGCTATGCACTGTGCAACATGTTTAGGGCTCAGATTATAATGGAATTATGATGTAAAGCAATGTCTTGGAGAGTCCTTGGAGAGTCCTTGGAGCCCTTGAGCAGTCTGAGGACATAGAACCACTTCAGGGGTAACTTCTGGCCCACTGAAGTCCAGTTGGACTGCTCTGATTGAGTCTGGCTTGGGTTTTAGACACAGCATGTTTAAATGAATTGGCACACATTGTATGTTCATTTGTGTATACTATAATAACATCAAACATAGTTTTTTATGTTACCAAGCTTCATCAAAAGGTCAACAGCTCCATCACTGAATGCCCCAGTACAACTTTTTTAACTCAGGTTCCACTAGTTTGGTCATCTTTCTCCTGTTCTTTTTGGGGGAAGAGAATGCATGAGAAGCTGCTTTGGGGGTGGAGGGTACCATTGTGCTCACACATCAAATTCCCTTTCCCATGAGGCAAACTATTTGAAGTATTAGGTCCAGGACTTGGTGGAGGTATGTAAATCAAGGAAACTGTAAAGTAATAGCTGCTGGCTATAGGAGGGTGCCCAGCAGCAGCACTCCATGGAACAAGTCAAGTGACTTCCGCTAAGGGAGGGTGCCCAGAAGCTCCACCTCCATGGAACAAATCAAGTGACTTCTGCAAAGGGAGGGTGCCCAGCAGCTCCACCCCATGGAACAAGTTAAATGACTTTCCCTCATGGTGCTTCATTGATCCTTGGGAATTTCTAAGGAAGCTGAGCATCATGTAATGATAGATATCATATGGCAATGTGTTAAGTGCGTTTTCTCAGGACCACCGTGTCTACTTTGAATGGGCAATAACCATAAACCCAAGTGACTATCAAGATAAAAAGGGGACAACAAAATATCTTTTGATGGCGTTCAAGTAAAAGGAAAAAACCAATTAATGTTATACATAGAAAATCTTCGGGAAAGCTCGTGTCTCGTTAAAGAGTTGTTTTGTTCCTTCTTTTCCAAGTTTCAACAGAAAATAACCTATTCACCATTCAGAGCACCGCTGCACCTCTCTAAACATTTCAGAGCTCAGAGGTTACAGCGAAACTGGAAAAGAGATTGAATATTACTGGCCTACTTGCCTGCTCGAGAAATAAGGGGCCTGACCCGCTGGCTCGGAATCAATATATTGTTCAAACAAGTGATGGAATTTAAATCAGATTATCAGACAGGGTCAGAATTGGACAAGTAAAAGAGGGACTCATCATTCTGCCTGCACAAAGCCACTCTAATTGCTCGTTTTGTAACTCTCTAACTGCCACATCTCTCTTGGCTCAGTTCAACGATGGGCACAGCGGCTGCCAGTCTCATTAACAAGCCCAGAGGGTGTTCAAAATGGATTATAATGCCTCTGCTTTTTTTTTTTTTCTCCTGTTTTCTGAAGGAACGTATGCCAAAAATGTAAAGGACAAGGAAAGGCTAAATATAATAAGCAGTGCAAGGAAAGGTGTACCTCATTACAGGATTTCAGCGTAGTAATTTCCCTGAAGTGTGCTACCGTTTAAAAGATGGTGGCCATACAAGGGCAGATTAAAGCTGCTAATATCAGTCCTTTAGATCAATTCGTCAGCTTATTTGCCCATGTGTGGGCTTTCAACGGCTCCCCCGATTTATATCAGGCAAAAAATCAGGCAGATATTGAATGGACAGGTTTGCTTTTGATTGAGGACCACATTGGCTAGTTTGTGTGGTGCTAAGAAAGTTTACAATAAATTAAGGCTAGAAATGCTGTATTTTGTATACTAAACATAAACATGAACTTACTGCACCACAAGCCTAATCAAACAAATGATTTATGCTTTCAAAGTTGGCCACAGGGGGCTGTCATCTTGTAACTTTGTTATACATCTTTGCAAGACCAAGACTGTGCACATGCTCAGTGTGATCTGGTCTAAGCTTAGGGATTGTCATAAATGATCAAAACAGCACAAGTCAAATAATATCTGCCAGAAGCCGATACAGCAAGACTGATTGATAATCAAAATATACAGACTGCACTGGGTCCTGTGTTGTCATGAAATCTAATATGGATTTTTTAGTTTTTCTATTGTTTAATACACACTTTCTCCAACTCTGCAGAACCAGTGGCTGCAGCAAAATAATCCTCCAAATAGAATCCCAGTTTATCTGTTTAAATCTGGCTCCATGCAGAGATTGGGGTCTTACGCCCTGGACACCCCCCATTTCTGTCACTGTTATTGGTAACGTACAGCAAGGTGATTGGTTGAGATTTGAATCCAATCCTCTCGCTGTCAGTGGTATATTATAGAGCCAAAGACTATTGGATATTTGGAGCTGAAGTATCTGATCTGTATCACTCGTCTAAAGCAGGGGTCCCCAAATGCTGGGCCACAACAGTCCTGAACTGGGCACTCCCAATTGGAGGCCGACCCCCCTGAGCCCCACCCCCCCGGTCCTTGAAAAAATGTTTGCCTTTTCATTCATTGGGAGTCTAATAACTTTGTCAGGGACCGGTTGGACATTTGCATGCTTACCATGGTATCAGGGCTACCATCAAGGGGGTACATTTGTACCAGGCCCGGCCCTGGAAGGGGGCCCAGCTGTGCTGCACTTTTCAAATCAACCAGGGTCCCCTTGACAGCGTCTAACTGCCAAAGTCCCGTACTCAACGCCTAAACCCGTGAATGAAGCCAAACCTACAAATCTTTAAGTAAAATAAAAAGAAAACATTGGGACCGGAACTACCCCACAAATGTTTTCGCGGGTTCGGGCTTCAGATTTGGCTCCTTCCGTTGCTTCGGGTATCTGAAGCCTGAACCCGCGAAAAGACAAGAAGCAACTTGTAGGGGGTCTCAAAGCACCAATGTCTTTTTAAAAACTTTTGTGGGTTAGTTCCGGTCCCAATGTTTTCTTTTTCTTTTACTTAAAGGGGGGCTCTAACCACCAATATTTTTTTAACTTGTAGGGGGGCCCTAACCACCAGTATTTTTTTTAACTTGTAGGGGGGCACAGACCACCAATGTTTTTATAAAAAACTTTTATGGGGGGCCCTGGCACCATTTTTTTTATTTAACTTATAATGGGGTCCTGAACACCAATGGCTTTTTAGAACTTGTGTGGGGCAGTTACAGTTTTTAATGCTGTCTGCATGGCCTTTTTACTGTGGTGTGGGTGAGATTTTGGGTGGGAGTTGGACTGGGTGTGGCTTGGACTGGGTGTGGCTTGGCCTGGGGTGGGGCTTGGGGGCTAGGGTGGGAAGGGACCAGGGGGCCCAGATAATGTTGTTGTACGAGACCCTGCATGGTATATTATAGAACTGGAACATCATCAGGAAACATAGCTAATGGTAGATCCACAATTATAAGGAATTATTTTACCAACCCAATAGTGCTGTGTTAGGCAGCACCATTGGGTGTTAGGCAGCACCTAGTGGCTGCCTAACACAGCACTATTGGGTTGGTAAAATGGGAGGAGAGCGGTTCCAGAGAATCCTCAAAATCCACTGGTTTCCATTTTCCCAGGAGTTTGGCTTGTTTGGCTTCTTGAGGCAGGTCCCAGTTGACACACTTGAGGAACTTTGTGAAAGCCTAGGACATGGACATAATAATCGAGGTAGGGTTATTCCGTTTCCACATGAAGGCAGCAGACAGTGGAAGGTTAAATGCAACATCTAGTAGCTAACCAATCAAATTGCAGAATATCACTTACTAAAAATTTGAAACAGTCGTTCGGATATTTATTCCTGTTCAGCTAATTTCTCTGTATATCAATACCTTCTCCAGCAGCCACCTGTGCTGTTAATACTGCGTGTCTCTGCCTCGGGGCTGCCTGGGAGTCATTATAGTCATCAGGTGAGCACATACGCTGGGAATTGATGTTTTACATTGGCACATTCATTAAATGCGCTGCTCTGTCTAAAGCTACTGGGGAGGAAATATGAATTTGAATTTCAGATTTTTTTCCTGTTTTCTTTACATTTGTCAGCTCTATATGCTATAGTGTGGGCTATTACCTTCTCCTGATTCGTCAGGTCTTGTTCCTCTGATGTCAGCTGCTTGGTTGAGGGGGTAACTAACAATGATCTGAGGATAGAAAGAAATAGGTGAGGTGAAATAGTTCTCCTTTAAGCTGCTCCAGATATATTTCCTTAGTGTCCAAACCTGTATGGCTGCAGTGAGTTCACTATACAGATTAGGGCACTAAGGGAATATTTCCAGCAGGTCAGTAGTTTCAGAGTTTTTTTTTGTTCATTGGAAGCACAGCTTGACATGTAAACATGAAACTCACATTAAGCTGATCCTGCGTTGCTGCATTCGGCTTCAGATCGTGATCGGATGGGCCACTCCTGAAACAAGTTGGCGCTATAGAAATACATGTTAATAATAATCCTGGACAGGTTGTGATGCTTGCTCTCCACTTAATTCTCCTACATAACAAAAATGAGAAGAAAACAAATAGCGTCCATGATAAAAGGCTGGACTTCCCCTTTAAACAAAGTTGCATTGTTGAATGTTTGTTTGGGTAATCAAGTGAAACCCCGGTCATCCTTTATTGATAAATGAATAAGATTTAAATGTTTAGAGAGGATTCACAGTTTTCTCAGACTTTACCTCTGAATTTTTTTTATAGTTTTTGAATTATTTGCCTTCTTCTTTTGACTTTTTCCAGCATTCAAACGGGAGTCACTGACCCCATCTACAAACAACAAATGCTCTGTAAAGCTGGCCATAGAAGCAAAGATCCGATTGTACAAATTATTGTATGATCAGACATCCCCATCTCCCAAACTGCTACTAACCTTCAAATTAAAAAAAAAGTAGTGTAGGGACCCATAGGTTTTCTACTGGCACCTATGGAGTTAAGTCCCTGCTTTTCTGTCATTGGGCAGAAGTTTATGTTGGCAGTGTATACTTCTAACCAATGGTTACAGCCCGGAGTGTAATGACCATTTCCTGCCACACAGTTTTATAGTGCTGGAAAGGAGTGGCCACTTCCTCTTTGGCTGCTGGTACTGAACAGGCTGGTTGTTCATTGAGCCTGGGATCCACAAGGCCCCAGTAAGCCACGTGCCCTAACAGGACTTCCAACTGTTAGTGATCTAAATCAGGCACCAGGTCACCCCGTGAACGAGGACTAGCAAGATACAGGTTAGCTTTTGTAATAGTCTCTCTAGAGAGAGAAAGGTAGTCAGCTGTATTTAGTATGAACAGTTTTATGTTCCAACGAGGAGTGTTAGCAGGAAGTGATCTTCCTTACAAAGCTCCCCTGTGATGCTTTTAGTGCAGGGATAACATTGTAATAGGGATTAGGGTTTAGCAGCAGCCACAGCTATTCTAGCTATCTCCCACCATGTGGGGGGTTTATTTATGATTCTTTAACTATGACCTATTAACACTCAGAGCGGTGAGTGTGTGGTTTTGTCCCTACTAGGTTGACATTCTCGCCACTCCAGTTCACATTTCTGGGGATTCAAATAAACCACAATATGGATCAGCGCCTAAGGCTACGGGGGAAGTTAGGAATATTTGAGAGTACCAAGTGCACTTTCCAAACCTACAATAATTGCTCGAAGAAAACCCCTCACTTAATATTAATGTGAATTGATACACTTGGGTGTTTCAAAAGAAGTCAGATTTACTGCACTATATAGTGCTTTGTTTTTCTTTTTCTTTCCTTTTTATTCCTAACTTCCCCCGTAGCCTTAGGCGCTGATCCATATTGTGGTTTATTTGAATTTTCATACCCAGAAGGGAGACTGTGGAAGGACCGTCAGGAGGAAGTTTAACCGGAGGACTTTCTAACGTTTCTTTCCCCACATTTCTGGGGGCAGCCTCTTGCGGTAATGGTAAATTGTACCAGGGGGAAGTATTGCTCTTAGCAACCATTGAGTGTGGGGGATTGGGGGGGGGACATCCAGTTTAGGAGGATGCATTTTCTGGCATAAACAGGGTACGGAATAGTATTCTCTTGGACACCCTTGGGGTAACCTCATCCATCACACCAAGGAGACACACTTTGGGTTTCAATAGTTTAGGCAGTGTTGCTTTGTCATGGATGTAGATGAGAACTTGGGACCAAAAGGCTTGAATACTGGGGCATGAACACACAAGTGGAGATAAGGTGCCTCTGAGGCTCTACACTTAGGGCATTGAGGGGAGTTGCGTTTATTCATATGGAACAGTCTAGTTGGAAGTGACGTCTCTGTTGGATTTTAAATTGAATCAGTCTGTCTCTGGTTGAGACCGAGTAGTCATATTCCCTGTCAGTTGCCTCTTCCCAGTCATTGTCTTCTAGTTCTGGAATGTCCCTGCTCCAACCACACCCACTGCATTAAAGCGATTCTGACACATTCCTATAAAAATCACAGGAACGTGTCAGCATGAAGAAAATTATGCAGGAAATATTTTCCCCACAAAAGCCCACCTCAAAGTTGAACCCCCATCTCCCTTCACTGACTGGGGCCCTTAATTTGGCCCTAGCAAACCTGTGGGGCTTGTTTGCCCCAAGGAAGGCTGATTGGTCAGTATCAATAGAGGAAAAACAGGCACAGGGGATGGGGACTGGGGAGTTATAGAATATGTAGAGGAACTTAGGAAGGAAGATCATTTTTAGTAGATCAATCCTAACCCCAGACTGAAATGGGCCGGCTAGCCCATACTTTCAGTTTGTCTTTCATAGTGGTGAGTATTAGCTCCACGTTAAAGGTATAAAAGTGTCTAGGTTTCTGTGGACCATGATGCCAAGATATTTGAATGCATCTACCAAACTAGAGGGGTGAGAGAAAATGAGCTGGGAATAATGTTGGTGTCAATGGGGAAAATGCTAGATTTTTCCCAGTTAATCTTGAATCCCGAAAATCATCCAAATTGGTCAACTACGCTGGGGACCTCCTGAAGGGTGTTGCCTGGGTTGTCCAGGATTAGTAGTATATCGTTTGCATGAGTGAAATGCACTCTTCCACCCTCCCCAGGTGAAGTCCTGTAATGTTGTTTGCCTGGCGGATAACAATTGCGAAGGGTTCTACCACCAGCGCAAAGAGGAATGGCTACAATGGGCATCCCTGTCAGATGCCCCTATAGAGATTTGTTAGAGAGTATAGAGATTTGTTATATAGTGTTGCTGATAGATGGCCATCAAACCTGACTCTCACTACCTTTTTTTAATTTTTTAATTTTTGATTTTTTTTAGGATTAACCAGAGATACGACCACTCTGTGGAGGCAAATGACAATTCAGGTTTTTGCTTGATTTTGTCGAGTTTTTACCCGCACAGTTTAAATTGAACTTTTTTTAATAATAAGTAAGGTGAAATCATAGATTCTACTTTGGTTGTACTTTTTTTATTGAAATAATCAGAAAAATTCAGATATTGATAAATAACCCCCACTAGCAAGGAGATATAACATAAATCATTAACGTGCTCTGCCCAATAGAAAGTGTGGCAGTCACAACTTGCACCTGGCCTATAATAAAAGTATCTGGCAATAAAGAACTGACAGCACTGGCCTTTTCACTGGTTCTGGAACACAGATTCTCCAATCCTATAGTGCTTAATGGACTTCTGACGCCATGTTTTTATAAACCCAGAAGCAAATATGGGATCCTGTTCTATCCTTCTGAGACAAGAGGGACCTCTGGTCATTTATCTTAGCCTCTGATGTGTTATGGTCCGACAGAAACTACAGATTGGAAAATGATTTATACCCTTTTCTGTTAGCCCTAGGTACAACATTACTAGGTGCCTTAGGCTCTGTACATTTAGGATTGTAAGCATCAGAGAGGAAAAAAACACATTTTCATTGTGCTCTTCAGAACCGTACCCTTAGCTTTTTTAAAGGGACAGTGACATGTCAGATTTGAACAAGGATGTGACACTATGTTTTAAAAAGCCTTTGCAGCTCTAAATGCCCATGCATAAACTCCTTTATTCCCCTCAGTTACTGACCTGTAACAGTCAATGCCATTGGGTTTGGAGGGGAGAGCAAAGTCCCAATTGGCCATAGCATAGGGTGCATTTGTCCTTCACCCTATCCTGACTGGCAACTCTGGTCAATCTCACCAGTGAAATATAGGCAATGTTCTTTTGAACTAACCCAAGGCAACTGGCGTGGTCCACAATAAGAACAACCCTCTGTCACTATGTTGGTGTAAGCAAATATCTTCAAAAAGAAGTGCACCAATATTTTCCTCTATATTTTCACTTGTCTAAGCCCTGGCTAAAAGCCTCTTTGCCCTCCCTTGCTGCAGAGCAATGTCACTGGCATTTCTGGAATCCACATGAGTTTGAGGAACTCGCAATGCAACCTTTGGCTCTTCCAGTCACCAGTTATGTAGTGTAGAGTATAGTCTTCTCCTTGCAACATGTGACTGTTACTGAGGGAACAATCAAATGAAAATCTTTGAGCCACAGTAGTGTTTTTGGCCACTGGTGACTTTTGTAAGGCAAAGCACAAAGTGTGTCAGGCTAAATATTTATATAATGCTACTACCTAAAAGACTGATTTGGAGATGCAACATTGAGGTTCTGATTTCTGCTCCAAAATAACCAGTCCCTTAGCAAAAAGCCCTGGACAGCATACCCGAACCTCCATTAGTCACTCAATCTCTATATAAGTTTCTTTCACTGACATTTTAAAAGTCATCCAGACAGATCCTGATATTTATCCCAGGCCTAAAAGATAATGTAAATGTATACCCATCACTGTGCAAAATAAGAAGTGAATGAGACCCTCCCTTCTCACTCCAAAATCGGCAATTTCTAGATTTACCCAGAGGATACTTTGTACTTGGCTCAAGCTAAGGTCAAATTTGGAGAGTGGCTCTGTGATGCGGCTTGTTTACAGAATATCAAATGAAAAAATATGGACCCAGGAGCTTTGGTAGCTAAACTTAAGCAAAACACTCCAGCCCGTTATTCCTCTAAGTAAATAGATGTGAGTTTGTGGCGAATCTAAGGAGCTTTGCACTAAACCACATCCGAGCTGCTGAACTGGGGGCTTCATATTTATGCGTAAAGCAAAGCTGAAACATTCCACTGAAAGTCTTCCCTCAATGCAAAGTGTATGTAATGAGCTGCTAAAGAGCGTTCAGGTGCTAGGGAAAAGTATTTAGAGGGAGATGAGTTTTTCCATTATGGATGCCAAACAAATGTAAAAAATGTGTCATGGGGCTGGGACGTAAACTCAAAAATAAAGATGCCGTAAAAAAAATACAATATCATGGTAACCAATGTACATTAAAGTAATTTCAAGAAGTCATTGACCACATTATTTCTCCATCCTATCTTCAACTGCTGTATGGAGGCATACTGTAAATCAGCTGGCTTCTCCAGTATTTTGTTTCAATAGTTAGAATGAACAGTGCAGAGGAGATCAAGGGACACCTAGTTTTCAGTAGCAAATACATTAACAAAAAGTTTTAAAATGATTTTAACAAAGGAGACCTAGTGGGTGGCACATCTGCCTTGCAGTGCTGGGGTCCTAAATTTGTTTCCAGCCAGTCCACTATCTGCAAGGAGTGAGTATATTCTCCATTTGTCTGCCAATTCTGCGCTGCTATTCCGTGTGAGTTTTAAACCCAAGTCAAACCAAGACTATTCAGTATACCTAGGAAATCAAAGGAGAAGGCAACTAGGACCAGAACAGTTGACCTAGTTCATTTGTTTAGTGAGCATAATATTCGGCAGCTGGTTTCTATTAAACACAAGTCTTTGGTCCCAAGACCCAGAAGCAGATTTATCAGCTCATGCACGACAAGTAATCTTCCAGCGGACTATATGTCATCGGAGGTGGGCGACAAGGGAGCCTTTTGCAATTCAGCTCTACAAATTGGACCGGTGATCTTTTTACAGTTATTGAAAGCATGACAAGTCCCAGCAGACAAATGTTCCATTATTTGCAGAAGGAAGGGAACGGGCCCAGAGCAGCCCATTAGAAAGTAGCTGCATTTGTCAAAGCCGGACAAGTCTGGGACTCGTGAAGAAATTGATTGAGGATCTTTTTCTTCTCCGGGAACTAAGGACACAAACTTCTGGGGTGTTCTTTGACTTTATCTGAACGAGACAGCAAACCGGCAATAAGACGGCACATTTTGAAGTCAAGATAACGTTTTGTATGATCGGCCCAGTGGTATTAAGTGATCTTAAAATGTTAAGAGTTTTGTTAATGTTGCTGGTGATGACAAATGTGGCCTACATTCCAAAAGAAGTGACCGCTATCTCATATTCTTATCAGAACTGTCCAACCTAAATGATCAAATAAGTTCTCTGCCTGCTGTACACAAAGGTGTTTTTGGGGGTTCTTAAAAATATCGTTAAGACAGCAGTTCACAAACAGTAGTGCCGTCCCTCTAGACTACTTACTGATTAGGCCAACTAGGGTGTTATTTGGGAAGGATGCTTATTTACTCTACAAGATACACCTAAAGCCCAGCTAGAAGGACAATTAGGAGGAGATTTAGGAGCAAACATGTAGTTTCTACTATATTTCTACCTATCCTTGGAAGTGTGGTTGAATAGCTAATGCATCCGCAACCTAATGATGAGCGAAGGAGGGCTCTGCCCAAAGGTTGAACCTCTAACAGGGCTTGAATCAATATAGGGGCACATTTGAAGTGGTCGTCGCTAGCAGACATAGACGACAATTCGCCAGCGAATGAGTACATCACTAACGAAGTTTGCACCCTTTCACCAGGCAAATTTTTGGTCGAGCGAACAGTCATTACTATGCAAATTCACTGAAGTGCGAATTCTACATTACGTTACCCCTTTTCGCCGGCATTTCCTTTGTCAGCTTAGACCTTGGCGAACTGATAAGATGAAGCTACAGCCTCCAAAATCTTTTTTCAGTGACATCAAGTTTTAAAAAAATTAAAAAAAAGCTTTAAGGTGAGATTGTGTTTAAAAGTTGTAGTTGTTAAATATTTTTTTTTATTCATTTGGGTTCAACTGTAGGTTGGCACACACCGGACTTCACTCTATAATATGATGCAAATAAAAAGTAAAAAAGAACATCTTAAAGGTCAGCCTTCTGCGTTTTGTGCCTTGTGGGCACTTAGTTATAGGCTAACTTTCACTTTCTATTAACCATTTGAGGGTCATGCCACGTTTGTTTTATGGTGGGATCATGTCTAGGACATTAGAAGATCTCTTTTGTGTTCATTTTGCTTCCTTGGATATTTGGAATAATAAGTGTAAGTGGTCACTACAAGCGTTTGCACCATCTCTAATACCATCTCTAATAAAGACATATACAGTATATGATCTATATGTACCTACACTATTCAAACTGACATAAGCGTCACTGTACTAATGTTTTGCTAGGCAGAAATGAACGTAAGTGAAAGCTCGCTATTCAAACTTGAATTCAAACCGAATTAGCGTATGCGCTGCTAATTAACATCTGACAAAGTGTCACGTAGTGTGGCAAAGCCTTCCCAGAAAAAAATTTGATTGTGCTTCTCCCAGATGAACTCAAACAAGAATAGACATATTGTTTTCAGAGGAATTCAGCACTGTAGGTCAGTCAGTGGGAAAACAATGATTCAGGGGGCAAGAACTAGGCAAAGCAAAGATGATTCCGGCTGGAAGAGCCAGAGATAGGAACAATTACATTAAAGGAAAACTATACCCCCCAAACAATGTAGGTCTCTATAAACAGATATTGCATAAAACAACTCATATGTAAAACCCTGCTTCATGTAAATAAACCATTTTCATAATAATATACTTTGTAGTAGCATGTGCCATTGGGTAATCATAAATAGAAAATAGCCATTTTAAAAAATAAGGACAGCCTCCTGGGATCCTAGGATCCAACGGTGCACACAAACATACCAAACACACTATAAAGTTAGGTCACACAAGCCAATTAACTTAGCCAATTAACATACAGAGTTCTGTCTTTTGCTTCCACACTTCTTCCCTTTACAGTTAGAGTTGAAATATTTCTGGTCAGGTGATCTCTGAAGCAGCACATAGACCATCACGAAATGGTGGTTCAAGGCAAGAGATGTAAAAGGGCAATATTTACTTAAATATATATACCAGGTAGGTAAGATTCTTTAATATGTCACTTGATTTGATATAAACTATCTGTTGCTCAAAAATTCATTTTTGGGGTATAGTTTTCCTTTAAACATCATTTTATGGCTCTAAGAGATTTGAAGAAAGGAAAGAATACTATAGAGGATTTTTTCCCAAAAATGCATCAGTTAATAGTGTTGTTCCACCAGAATTCTGCACTGAAATCAATTTGTTAAAAGAGCAAACAGCTTTTTTTTATATTTAATTTTATATTTAATTTTTTTCCCAGCTGCCCCAAGTCATGCGACTTGTCCTCTGATAAACTTCAGTCACTCTTTACTGCTGTACTGAAAGTTGGAGTGATATCACCCCCTCCCTTCCCCCCAACCCAGCAGCCTAACAACAGAACAATGGGAAGGTAACCAGATAACAGCTCCCTAACACAAGATAACAGTTGCCTGGTAGATCTAAGAACAACACTCAATAGTAAAATCCAGGTCCCACTGAGACACATTCAGTTACATTGAGTAGGAAAAACAACAGCCTGCCAGAAAGCAGTTCCCTCCTAAAGTGCTGGCTCTTTCTGAAAGCACATGACCAGGCAAAATGACCTGAGATGCACCTACACACCAATATTACAACTAAATACACTTGCTGGTTCAGGAATGAAATGAAACAGTGTCATTTAGAAATAAAAAAATACACCATAAAAAATCATGACAGAATCCCTTTAAAGGAGAAGGAACGGAATATTTACTTGAGGGTGCCAAAAGTTAGGCTCCCCCCAAGTGAATGTATATACTTAGCTCACACCTAGGCTGGTGCTCCTATCAGGAGAAAACTGCACCGTTTCCAGTGGTTATTCCAGCGAGCACCACAGAGAGATCACCTTCGTTCTTCTTCTATATTCATGTGGGTGCGCATGCGCATTAGAGTAAAAAGCTGAAATGTCTGCCCCAAGAAATTTGAAGAAAGACGGAAGAGGATCCCTCCGTTGTGCTCGCTGGAATGACTTGGGCTGGTGCAGTTTTTTGCTGATATAAGCACCAGCCTGAGATGTGAGCTAAGTATATTTAATCACTTTCTATTCCAGAGGGTTGGGGGTGCCAAAAGTTAGGTACCCCCACCTAACTTTTGGCACCCCCAACCCTCTGGAATAGAAATGACGGTGCCATCAGGGTTCAGTTATTGAGGCTGGTGAATGTGAGTCAGATATGTTGTCCATAAATTATTTAACAAGGTGGAAGGTAAAATTTTACCCTCAAGGCTGAACAGTTTTGCAGCTCTCTTTAAGCAGAAGGCAATCTCAGTATTCCAGGCACATCCGCACGGACAAGAGGAATCATCACTTTTCTGCCACTATCTTAAGTGAAGCGTTGGACAAAATGAATCCCTGTCTAGCTTGACAGTATCAAAGGAGAGTAAAAAAACCCAGCCTTTCCCCAGCAATGTGTTATAGTCTATCAAAGGGATTTTACTTGTTCAGATACACACTAGGAGAGCAATAAAGTTCTAGCCTTTTTGACACATGGACGCAAGAGTGGACTGAGAATCAAAAAAGGCCCTTGCATTTCAGGTACACAGAGGCCCAATCAGCACAAACAGAGGCCCAAACAGCCCCCACCAGCCCACTATATACTGACTTTCTATGGGACCTTTTAGCAGCCCCGCTGGCATTTGCCAGAACCCACAGATTGCCAGTCCGGGCCTGCATGGATGGCATGTCTTGGTTAAAGAAGTGGTTCACATTTGGTATAATTTTGGAATGTTATAGAATGGCTAATTCTAAGCAACTTTTCAACTGGTCCTCAGTTATTTTTTACAGGTTTTTTTGACCCCATCTTAATAAGCTATTGAAAAAAGGAAAAGATGAGAAAGTGAACAACAAAGCTCCTCCCTAATTTGTGAAATCATCTAGCTCCACCTCTGAGAGGCAGAGGAGAAAGCTACGGTCGGGAGCACAACTGAATAGTCAGGCTTGGATTTGTGGAGAGGCCACCTAGGCCCGGGCCTAGGGCGGCAGGATTTTAGGGGATGGCATGCTGCCCAACCACACCCACATTGGTTCAGAAATTTATATGTGTGCCAATTCCCATTGCTCTTTCCTGATGATGAAAAATTGAGCAAATAAAAGGGAGGGGACAGGGGTGACAAACGTCATCGGTAGTGATGGGCGAATCTGTGGCATTTCGCTTCGCCGAAAAATTTGTGAATTTTCAGCGAAATTCGCAAAACAGCTAAAAAATTTGTGAAATGAGTCGCGCTGAGTTTTGACGCACAGTGCCAATTTGTATTGGAAAGTCCCTCTTTTCTCTGCACGGAATAGCCAGAAAAAGAAAGAAGTTTCTAACTCAATTGGCTTTTGGCAGAGAGCCTAGAAGAACAGCTAACAGGTGCATAAAAGATGCTTTTTAACAATTTTGATATAATAAAATAAGTAATTGATTGTATTTGTAACAGTTTAGATAAGGAGAAATATTTTCAAACTTTCATAACCTGCCAAATTTGGTAAAACGAACATGTTAATTAGTGGGTGTGGCCACAAAAATGGGTGTGGTCAAAATGTTGCAGCGCTACATATGGAAAAAAAAACTTCTGTTCCTCTTTTTACTTCCAAAATGTTGGGAGGTATGGAAATGTGAAAAAAATAGTAAAAAATTTCATCTTTTGCTTTGTGTGTGAATGTGCTGAATAGCACTTAGTTACACACATGTCCTGCATTGTTACTGGACTCTTATCTTTTCAAAAGAAAAAAAGGCTCCCATTTTGCCAGCTTCTTAAAAACATCTGTGATTATTATTTAAAATAGTGAAACATTAAAAAGGCATATTTTAATATATATTCATTTATTTTTAAAAATCTTTTTCACTGCACAGATTGTGCTGTTTTGAAGTGAAGCGACGAACTCAACGCGCGACAAAACGAGACGTGTGGCGAAACAAAAAGACGCAGCGATTTTTTTTTGTGAGCGTTTCGCCAAAACTTTCGCCATCGGCGAATGTCGGAAATTCGCGCGCAAATTTGCCTAGGGCGAATTTATTCGCCCATCACTAGTCATCGGGCCTAGTGGCGCCCGCTAGGTAAATCCAGCCCTATGAATAGTGCATTTATTGAGCAAAAAAGCATGACCCATAGGTTGGTTTAGATGAGGAAATGGATCAACTAACTGTATCAAATAAATGTAGCACATTGCAACAGTTCAGAATCTGCTCCTGGAGGGAGTCCTGCGCGGGTCCATTTTTTGCAACCCATACCCAACCCGCAACCTGCAATCTGCAACCCGGACCTGCAACCCGCATTCCTACCTGCCTGAAGCCGCTACCCGACCTGCGAGTACCTTATCCGCAACCCGGACCCGCGATCTTCTGACCATCAAGAAACAGGAAGTACTGTCATTGTAACCGGAAGTGACATCATCAGTAGTGGGCGTGGTCAGGAGAATGAGTAAAAATAGCTATTGAGAAGACCCGCGGCCGACCTGCCACCCACAAACCCGCTGAACCGCCAACCGTCTATAACCGCACCCTGAACTTCTACCCAAAACCCGCATGGTACCCGCAGGTTTTTGCAGGCCTCTAGCTCCTGGATCACGAGCTGCCACACTGAAACACCAAAGACACGAACATTAAGCTTTACACTTCCATTCTGGAAAAACTAAAAAAAAAAAATGGAAAGCAATTTTACTGAGAATAACCGGAAAACAGCTTAACTGTAAAAAGTGTTTGGAAGGTGAACAACCTATTTTATACTGTTTTTCTAAAATCTAAGGGGCAGATTTACTAAGGGTCGAATTTTAGAAGGCTTTTTTAGAAGGGCTTTTTCGATTGAAAATGGACCTATTTCAATCGAATAGGTCCATTTTCGATCGAATAAAAAAATAGTTTGGATCGTTCAATTCGACCCAACTATTCTCTATAAAATCCTTCGAATTCTTGGAACTTAGGAAATTTTTCAGGACAGGTTCTTTGAGGTACCCCATAGGCTAAAATGGCAAATCAACAGTTTTAAGCTGGTGAATAGTAGAAGTCAAATGATTTTAAAAGGCAAACTACTTCAAAATTAGAAAATTCTAATTTTCTAATTTTTTTCAATACAAATTTTGGGCTATTGGATAGTCGAAGTAGCACAAAATTACTTCAAAATTTGAATTTTAAAAATTCGAATTTTATTTAGAATGTTATTCAAATTCTCACTTCAACCTTTAGTAAATGTGCCCCTAAGTGTAAAGTTTAATGTCTGTGGTGTTTTGAGTCTGGCAGCTCAGTAATTTCGTGTGCAGACACTAAACTCTCTGGAGTATTAGCAACTATTGTATCAATTCTAACAGCTGTCTTTAATGAAACCCAGAGATTCTGCTCAGCAAGGACAAAGATAAGAAATGTATCCATTAAATGTATCAGTTTAGAACAGTTGGGGGGGTCGGCAACCCCCCCTCCCAGAGCTGCTTTACGCTTTACATTTCAATATTAAAAAAACATTCACATATAGAAGAAATTAGAAAGTAATTGGAATGATGATTTCTTAGACCAGCAGAATACCATAAGCTATGGTGACACTAAAATCTGCAATTAGTATAGGTATAGATATGGGTATGTATACATAGATTATGTGCATGGAGGGGTCGGTATGAATATGTGTAGGTATGTGCACTGAGTTTCATATGGAGGTGTTGAACTTGAGGGATTTTAGTCTTTTCTTTAAACCAACTTAATTATGTAAAATGAATAAAAGGATCCAGTGAGTGTTGGGCATTTTGCCAGGGCCTGAGATATTGGTGTGGAAACCTAAGGGGCAGATTTACTAAATTCACATGAAGGATTCGAAGTTCGATTGAGTTTTCAAAAAGTTTCGAATTCGAATTTCCAAATGTTTTTGAAAACCACTTCGACCATTGAATTTAGAAAATTCGATCGAATCGAATGATTCGAATACAAATGAATTTGAATATTCAACTGACTAGTTCACCAGTTTCAACCTACCGAATTGAATTTCCAAAATTTTGACCGAATAAAAAATGGTTAAAATCGTTCGAATCTATCGTTTCGAACGATTTTATCGATCGAACAAATTTTTATATTCGATTGTTCAACCAATCGAATTGCGTTAAAAATCCTTCAACTTTGAATTCGAATTTGGAAATTTTTTATTCCCTAACTATTCCCATGGTTGAATTTGAGGGTTTTTTAACCCTCAAAATCGTCCCTTAGTAAATCTTCCCCTTAGTGTAGGCAAAAAAAAGTCAGACTCTCAATGCCATACCATATTGGCAACATTAAGATTATAACACTATTATTGTTGGCGATACCAACATTTTTTTTTTTTTACTTTAATGAACAATGGGCAGTTTGGAATAAATAATGGCTACCTTGTTTCCTTCCGCTAGCAAAATATACCTAAAGAAACCCAAGCTCAAAGTGCTCAAAGTTATACATGTTTTGAATGTCAAATACTATACCATCAAAACCAGCAAGAAAATCACAATAAGAGAGAGGGGCAAATTCACTAAACTGCGAAGCGTCTAACCCTAGCGCTAATTGGTCAGTGTGACGTAATTTCGCAACTTTGCCGATTTACTAACAGTGTCCCTGGCAAAAATTCACTAGTGAAGTAGTTAGACTAGGGCAACTTTGCACCCTTACTCCAGGCGAAGTTGAGCACTGACGAAGGGACGTAACTACACTCATTCACTAAGGGGCAGATTTACTAAATTCCCATAAATTCACATGAGGGATTCGAATATTCGATCGAATTTTCAAAAAGATTCGAATTCGAATTTCGAATATAAAAATTAAGCAAATTCGATCAAATTCAACCATCAAATTTTCGAATTCAAATGATTCAAATTTAATTTTATTAGAATATTCGAAAATTCGATGGTCGAATACTTCCCAATTATATTCGATCACCTACTTCGCCAGATTAAACCTACCGAAATGGGGATCATTCCCTAAGATCGAATAAGAAAAATTTGAAAGATCGCTTAAAAATCGTTCGAATATTCAATTTTCGTAGTTACGTCCCTTCGTCGTGCAAAACTTCTCCTGGCGTAAGGGTGTGAAGATGCGCTAGTCTATCTACTCCGCTAGCAAATTTTCACCAGGGACGAAATTACGTCAAACTGGCGAATTTGCGCTAGCGTCAGACGCTTCACACTTTAGTGAATTTGCCCCAGAGTGTTTCTTCAATCTCAAAAATGTATACAATGAATCAGAAAAAGAGCAGAACACACACACCACACTGACAGAAAACAGTCACAAAGAGGTTTTTATTCTGCTCACAATCTCAATCCCTTGGTGCTATTAAATCTTTTCAGGGAACCTATGGCCATAAAGAGGGGGTTTAATTAGGGTTTTTCTCTAATGTGAAGGTGAGCTGGCCTTATAAAAAGCCTGTTATTGCATGAAAACAAAGTCTGTCTTTATTGACCTAATAAATCAGCAGCAGAGTTGTCAGACAAATTTACAGCCTCCACCAGCCCATCTGTCTCTTTGTTCTTCCAAAACACTAACGTTTCCAAAATAGATGCACGGAAGCAACAGCAAAACACAAAACAAATGTTTGTTACAAGCAAACACAGAGCGAGGCCTCGGTGAACACAGCAGAAGGGGCTGCAGAATAACACGAAGCTCTACGTTAATGAGACAACTGGTGCCGCAAGCAAGGGAATTCGAATGAGTTAAGTGCAGTGCTTTGAATGGATTTATATTTGCTAGGATTAGGCAAGAAAATAAGAAAAATAAAAACAACAAATAACGGCTGATTTTTCATGATCTGGTTCCTCGCTTCTGCAGATGCAGCCACCACAGTCCAAAAGGAGTCCAATTTATTTTGGATTCTAATTGCATCTAGGAATTCATATAAGCCAATGGCTGCAGAGACCATGAGCAAGTCATGGAACATAAAAATAATTTTTTGTGTGTTGATGTGTAGAAAGTAATATATGTCAGAATTATGATGATGATTCAGGAGTCATTACAAAGAACAGAACCAGGACATGAGCCACTGCCTCTCCGCCCATTAGTCATGTTCAAGCTGACCACCAGTTGAGCAGGATTGGGTTGCAGTTATGGCCAATCATTGTGGGTTAGGGTTGGGTGTGAATCAGACTGGGGAAATACACTCCTCCGCTGCTCCCAAAGATGCTGTGAGTCACATAAAGTAGTAGCATACAGAGTGGTTATGGGTTGGGTGCGATTCCAACAATAGCAACATTTTGGGAGTGAAGGTCAGGTGTGGGTTGAGTTTTTCATGACCCCCATATTAATAATGCCCATACCTCTAGATTGAAAGATACTAATATATGATCCAACTCTTAGCGGAAGATTTACTAAAGGTCAAATTGTCGAGGGCTTTTAGCCCTCAAATTCGACTGGCGAATATTTGGCAAATAAATATTTGCCAAAATCGAATAAAATATTTGCTGGTTTTGAGCACATTTTACGATCGAATGATTCTACAAAAAGTCACAGAAAAAAACATTTGAATATTTGCCAAAATCGCACGAATCGAACGTTTGAAGCGTTTGATCGTACGATTGAAATTCCGCAAAAGACTTAGAAAAAAAAGCCTATGGGGGATTCCCATAGGCTTCTATTGCAATTCGGTAGGTTCAATCTGGCAAAGTAGGCAGTCGAATAAAAATTTAAAGGACGAGTTCCTCGACTGGCGAATAGTTGAACAATCGAATATATATTTATTGGATCTGTTCAGTCTATTCGATGCAACCAAATATTCTATATTTAATTTGCATATTCGAATAGTCACACAATCGAATAGAGACTATACGAGCAAATATTCAAATCCTTCACACAAATTTTGTAAATCTGCCCCTTAAAGTAACACCTTAATCCCAGAGTACTTGTACATCTGCGCTAATTGCTGAGTTAGAGGACAAGTGAGATGGTGGAGTAGCAAATTATGAAATGATGGCATCGCTCGTATCCTAGAAGTATCTGCGGGTCTGATTGGCTGTTACTGTTAAATGAGCACATAGAAATTTTTTGCCCAGTAATACTAAGTTGGTGGCAT
>CM044432.1:191765890-191781105 GCA_024363595.1 Xenopus borealis
CTGACATTTGTAGCAAATAATTCTGTTGACCTCTTGGCATAACTTGAAGCCTTGGTATTTACTAGAATCTCTTCAGTTAAGTTCTGTATTAGAGATAAGTAGGATGTGCTGCTCGGCACAGGGTTACAGACCCTATATTTTGCTTTAGATTAATATGGTCGGGGACTATGAATGGCAGGTGCTGGGAATCAGAATATTTCTATGCGTCAGGGCTGAAAACGTTTCTTTGTTTGGGTTACGTTGCATAGTGCAAAGTTGGCACTGTCCAGCTATACAGCTTAAAAGTTATACCCAACACCAATTTAAAGATTTCCCAATTGCCCTGGGCACACAACATCAGCAATGTGGTGGGCAACTGTAGATAATAGTAGAACAGTTCCTAGATATCCCAACACAGCAGGGATTAAAACTCCATCCTTAAAATTCCATGATATTGAGCTATTTTAAGATCGGTTGTTCTCTGACGAATGCCCCTATACCTGGTCAGGTGGGTGGTACTTGTGCCATTTGTCAGGACTCTCAGGGATTTGAACTCTAGCATGTGTGTTACTTGAACTATGCACTTTTCCACTGACCAACTGGATGCGCTCATGTCTCGTTCATTTTATTTTATATCTGCTCCCTTGTTTCCACCCACTTCATTAGTCCCATGTCTTCTTCATTCCATAATCAGGACCCTTTATAAACCTGTCCCAGAACATTGCTCCTTTCTTGATCATCTGAGCTCCTGAGCCTGATCTAGCCACTGAACTCTGTGATTCCTGGTTCCTATGTCAGCTGCCTGTTTCCTTTGCTGCCTGCCCTGTGTAACTCAACGTTGCTTGATTGCTGCTGGCCACTGACCTTGGCCTGCCTTTTTGGACTTAGCTAGTCTTCCACAGCCCTGACCTTCTCAGCCCATTACTGAGGTCTTCTGTCTCAACTCAGGCCTGTATCTGAACTTTGCTTCTTTTCAGTTTGCACTTCTGTTTGTTTGCTTATTTTTAGTCTGATCATTAAATCTTCCTTCACTTACCATGGCTTCTCCTGTTAAGAGTGTTTTCTGGGTTACTCAGCATTTAGACTTCTACCAGCTTGACATTCTCCAGCGTTCACACCATTGTCTTTCCATCCATCCTTTAGTAGTAGTAATAGTTAAGATTTTTTGTAAAACAACTGGTACTTTTCTAGAACATTATCCTGGGAATCCTGCACCTTGGTCCTCTTTTTGTTTAGATATGCTTTCTAATAACCTCTGGGTCTTCCAAAATCTTAGTAGTTTTTTTTTAATTTTTATTTTTTACTGTTAATGGTCATAAATTATCTCTAATTGAGTGTGTTATTTGTAATTTCAGATACAATTCCTCATGTTTTTACCTGCAGGCAGTGCTTTTCCCCATAATTCCCTGCATAAATTGTGCAATGTCCTGCAACTTGACTGCAACTTCAAAAATGTTCTTTGTCTGGTTGGAGTCAAAACTACATCTGCTCCCAATTCCCAATTGTATGTTTTGATGCTAGCTGCAATGAAAACTCTGGAGCAACCACTACCTCCCAGGGATCTCCTCCATCATTTGCTGCATTTTAGTGAACAGACAGGGTTGTTTTGGTGCCAGGGTGTTTTTCACCACCAAAACACGCTAGAGTAGTTGCAGTGGATAAAGATACCTGTAACCGTTTGCCATTTTACTGTGACTGCAACTGCGTTCATGAATGTGTGGTGGAGAACCTACGTTGCTCTTCAACCTCAGATTATCATCCCCATGGTGAAGCATGGTGGTGGTATCATGTTGTGGGGGTGCTTTTAATTGTTTGGGAATCTTGTTAGAACTGAAAGCAAGAGTCATGGAGTCAAAAAAAGAAACCTGAGACTGAGGTGGAGCTAGACCTTCCAGCAGATCAATGACCCTAAGCAAAAAGCCAAAGCAGTACTGGAATGGTTGTAAACCAAGTATTTGAATTTCTTAGAGAAGCCCAGGCCACAATCCAAACAGGAAGCTGTGACAAGATATTCTTCCAATCTGACTATGCTTGAGCAATTAAGCGAAGCAGAATAGGCAGATATTGCAGGAACTAAATGTGCAAAGCTGGTGGAAACTCATCCAAAATGGCTACAATTGGAACCAACTGTTCTACAACATATGGAATACTTGTGCATTAACAAATTTCTGATTTTTGGTCATTTGAAACTGCATGGGTTGCATTGAATGTTTATATAGATGACATGTCTAAGTCAGCTCTGTTCCTTGGAGGGAAGCTAGTGTGTGGGGGCACACCTGCTGCTGGGATAATACCATTTCAGCTATTCATTGCTTCCAAGAAGATAATGTTCTGCAGTTGATTTGGTAAATATTTTGGTAAAACAAAGCAACGCCAGTGTTTGCCCACTCAGATAAATGACCTGAGCTGTTAGATATAACAGTGTAACAAGCTGTAACCTACAGCACTTTAATACCCCTCTGAATTGTGTCTGTTTGTTACCCTCCCATTTAGACTGTAAGCATTATGGGGTGGGGTCCTCTAGCCATTTGTTTCCTTGACACTGAGCACTTAATCTGTATTGCAATTATATTCTATATTTATCTGAATTGTATTTCTAATAATGCACTTATTGTTACTTTTGTTTGTTACTATTAATTTATTGTTTTGCTGAATAGTGATATGCCCTCAAGGAGCGCTATACAAATAAAAAAATACATACATACATACTGTACATATCTAGGCATTCTGTGTTACCATCAGCGGAAGCACCGCAGGTTTGTAATAGTGAAGAATTATATTATTACTAGCTGGGAACATCAGCACGTCTGCACAGCACTCAAAGTATTTGCTGAATTAGAGCCTTATTTGCCAACACTGTAAGGCATCATAATGACATCAAATGTAATTGAAGTAGAGAAGGCTGAGGAGACTTAAAATAATGTAAGGTAATCTCTTTGTAGAAGTGAAAGAAAGAGCAAAGAACTGCATGGGATAATGCAACCTCCAGCCCAATGGGCTTTCATTATATATATAGGTATAATCACTAAAACTGTCAGTGGAGGCTAATGAGGGAGGAAGGTTTGTGACAGTCAGGAGGGGAAGTAGGGGACCGAAGGGTAGGGGGGCTGATCCACAGCTTGTACAAAACAGCAAATTTGCCATTTTTACTGAAAATGCTGGGGAGGAAAGCTCTGAAGTAGTGTGTTTGGAGATGGCTGACTGGGAGACAATGGTTCTAATACTGGTGGTGGGGGGAGTGCAAGGAAGGAAAGGCAGGTTCTAGTTATAGGGGATTCAATTATTAGAAAGGTGGATAGGGTAATCTGCTGTAAGGCCCCTACATGCCGAACAGTCTGCTGCTTGCCTGTTGCTAGGGTTCGGTATGTTGAGGAGCGAGTGGACAGATTATTGGGAGGGGCTTGGGAAGACCTTGGTACACATAGGTTCCAATGACAAAAGACAAAGGAGGTGGTGAAGTCCTTAAGAACGATTTTAAAAAACTAGGTGCAAAGTTGAGTGTAAGGTAATTTTTTCAGAGATATTACGCTAAGAAGACTGCGGGAACTTAGAGAGATTAATTTGTGACTAAGCAGGCTGGTGTAGGGAGGAGAGTTTTGGGTTTCAGGATAACTGTGCTGATTTCTCAATCGACTACAGGCTCGTTGCATATGATGGGCTGCACCTTAATGATGATGGTGCAGGTGTTTTGGGAGAGAAGATGGCTAGATGGTTGGAGGAGATTTTTAACTAGGCATGGGGGGGAGGGTTTAGTAAAAGATTCAGGGGAAGATAGGATAGATGAGATAATGCGCAAAGGAAGGGACAATGGGGGGGTTGGGTCGGGGGTACTGTTAAGGACCATATGTCATTTGTTCAATATAGTATGAATATTAAATGTATAATTGTAAATGCAAGAAGACTGGAGTCTGGCTGGTAAAATGGGAGAGCTGGAGGTGCTGGTGCTGGAGAGAAAATATGGTTTGATTGGTGTGGCTGAAACATGGCTGAATGAGTCACACAACTGGGCAGTGGCTATACATTGTTTTGGAGGGACAGAGGCAATATAAAAGGAGGAGGGGTATGTCTGTCTGTTAGGCAGGAATTAAAAGCTTACATAAAGGAGGAGGTTATGTTAGAAAATGAGGGGACAGAAGACTTATGGGTAGAGTTCTTCCACAATTGTAAAGAGTCCAGCAAAGGCTGCTAGTTTAAGTAATGATAATGGGGGATTTTAATTACCCAGATATAGAGTGGAACAATATGCGTCAGCGCGCATTGATTCTTTGCCCGTTATAGGTTTCCTCCTAGCGAGTTTCCTGGTGCCTTGTATCCTGTGCTGTATAGCTTCTGATTCTGATTCAATTACCTGTTGTGACCTCTGCCTGTATTCTGATGATTCTGACTTCTGTGATCCTGACCACTTACCTGATTACCCACTTTGATTCTGCTTAACCCTCTGATTGATCTCCTTGTTTGACCCTTGCCTGGCTGACTTAATTTGTACTCTACCTGCCCCGATCCGGCCTAATCTGACTCTGCTCTACTCTGCTTACAGTCATGCTCCAATGCAGAACTTTCCCCTTGTACCTCTCGTTTAAGTCCAGATGGCATCTGAGTAGCTGAGGGCTCCTCCCGCAGCCAAAGGTGTTCTGGGGTCTGGGCTGAAGGAGTATAAAGGAGGGCTTAATAATGAGGTAGAAACACCTGCCCTTACAACTGAGGCCAATGGTTGGGGGAACCAAGAACAAAACACTTTGGAATATATCACTGAGGGAATTTAGTACCAAGAATAACAGAAACATGAGAACCACACTGATGATTTCTCCCCAGACTTCTCATCAGTCAACGTGCAAGCAAAAGCAACAATCCTCCGAAATCTCATATCAATTAAAGGAAGCAAGGCTAAATATGAAATTTAGAAGATGGAAACCATGGAACTAAAGATGTTTGGGAATTTATTTAGCAGATCACTTAAACGCTTATTGGGCCCTCCCATTCTTTAAATTTATCACATGGTGGGGCAATTTAAAAATACACACTACATAGAAACTGCATCCTACCTTTTTTTAGACTTAAGCCATTGTATTAGCCTGTACCAGATGTCAGCTTGACATTTAAAAGGACAACTAAAATTGAACTAAAGAAGTAGTCAAGAAATGTTGTACATTATGTTTGGGTCTGCTGTACCAGTCCAAGAGAAACATATTCCTTTGACAGTAAAGATCTGTGCCTCCAAAGATGTCCCAGTAGTTACACACAATATACTGTGTACAGTACTGTATATCTTGTATATATTGAACATCAGTTTGTTAGCATCAGAATATAATAATCAACCCTGTAGCATCAGATTCTATGACAGGCATACCTCAAACCCTTGAAGACCCCTAAGCTGTTCAAAGCCCACTGATTAATCCAAGAAAAATGTGGGCAATTGTGTTCATACAGTATCTTCAACTGCTATATAGTAGGTCTGCGAGCCAATATCACACCCTGGAAGACTAGTGTTATGATAATTGATGGAATTCTACTACAACTCATGCTGCTTTCATCTTCCCTGCTCTTCTTTCCCTCAAACAATTTGTTACCCACCCTACCCAGTGTGGAACCCCTCCTTATACAAGAGAAGGCTGACATTATTCACTTTTTCAACAGAATGACATCACTTTGAGTTAATTTTGTGATGCCTTTAAATCGGAAGCCAATCACAATCGTTTTGAATCTACTCACAGATCATTTTTACATTTTACTTCTTTGATAAAATGACTTTGATATAATGACTTGGCACTAAATGACCATTTTTTATCAGATACTATGACATTTCTAAATAATCTTTTTATTGTACCATTTCCACACCTTAAATGTTTTCTTCTCTTTTTATTATTTTAAATATATAATAAACACACAAAGGCTATAAATACACAGCAACCTGCCATGTCTGATTTTCTCTTTGTGGCTGAAAAGAGCTGTTTGTAAAAGTAGCCATGGTTGTGCTCGATTTACACCCACACAATCTAATGAAAAAACTTCCCTGCCGTGTGTCCTTAGTGCAGTGCTGATGGGGAAACAGCTTTGTTTTTGTAGTTTCACTGAGCTTTCTTGCAGAAGCGACGGGGAAACTATGACCACACACAATAGGTTTTATTTTTCTGAAAAACAGTTATGGATTTGCTAAAAGAGCCCTTGTTAAAGTTATGTACAGAACATATTCTCAGTGACACCATTACTTCTGTAAGGTTCATTTTACAGAAATGCAAAGAGGCATGTTTCCCTTCCACAATACAGTTCTTTTTTGCCCCAGTTTCATTTTAATTTGCATCCACTGCAACTTGTGCCCTTTTTAATCTGTATTAAATTAAATGGTATATTAAAGAATATTATGGTATATTAAAGAATCTTATCAAATTGGAATATACTGTATATATTTAAGTAAATTTTGCCTTTTACATCTATTGCCTTGAACCACCATTTTGTGATGGTCTGTGTGCTGCCTCAGAGATCACCTGACCAGAAATATTTCAGCTGTAACAGGAAGAGATCACCTGACCAGAAATACTGCAGCTCTAACTGTAACAGGAAGAGATCACCTGACCAGAAATACTGCAGCTCTAACTGTAACAGGAAGAGATCACCTGACCAGAGATACTGCAGCTCTAACTGTAAAAGGAAGAAGTGTGGAAGCAAAAGACACAAAGACAAAATTAGCAGACACTTTCTGTTAATTGTCTCATGTGACCTAACAAGTATAGTTTGTTTGGTATGTTTGTGTGCACCGTTAATCATACAATCCCAGGGGGCGGCCCTTATTTTTTCAAATTGCAGCTTTCTATTTATGATTACCCAATGGCACTAAAAAAGTATATTATTGGGAACATGGTTTATTTACATGTGAGCTGTTTCATGCAATATCTTTTTGTAGAGACCTACATTGTGTGAGGGGTATAGTTTTCATTTAAGAGTTGTAAAATGGCACCCTTTCATGATAATGAATAGGAGCAGATTAATGAAGAGGCTAATCTAGGCTATAGCCTAGGGGCCCAGAGTGATTAAGTGCCCCTCTTTTTCAATAAATATTTTTCTTTTCCGTACTTTAAAAAAATGTATTTGCGCAGCTGGGAATGGATCCGATCTGGGAGAAGATTAGTTCCAGGCCCAGCAGTGCAGATAAGAAAATATAGAAGAAAATACAATACAAATAATAATTGCAAAAAATTAGAACATGGGTCTCTTGTGTCTTCAGGTGCAACCATGACCCTATTGAATTGTTTAATATTTTTAAACTTTGGGAGTGGGATTAGCCTAGAAGGGGGGCCTGTGGAAAATGTAGTCTATGGGTCTCGCTTACATCTCATTAATCTGCCACAGATAATGAATTTAAATCTGAAATATTTTGGTTACGTTTTAGAAACGGCTTTGGATTTCATCCATATGGATCAATACTTTGTTATATACTGTAGGTGAATCATTTATTTCTAACATTAGGGGCAATGCTTAAAATGTCTTAAAAATATTATTCTCTGCTGACTAATAGGGTGTGGTGAATTAGATAAAAACCAGTTTTAAATTGTTTTATCTGTTATGCTCAGAAGAGTCAGGGCTTGGTTTAGTGTCGTATCTGCCTCTATGAGATCTTTGTATGTATGTAAGTATGTTTGTAACTTAAATATGTAACTTAGCACATGTCCTACAAAAGGAGGTCTTTGATGAAGGAAGGTACAGCTTAGGCAGTTTTTTTTCCTTGGGGGGGGGGCACATGTTAAGGCATCCATCAATTGTTGGGTAATTATATAATAATACCAAGTATTATCATGGTTTAAACAGGAGAGATGTTCCTGGCTTCTAAATAAAGCAATGGAGAAACAGACCAGCTTTTATGTTCCAATTATTGCTTTTTGGAAACACACAAACTAAATAAACAAAAGTAATGGACTCTTGTATCTTTGTCCTTAGTAATCATTGTCAATACATTATATATCTATCTATATAAATATATATACAGTAAACACACACACACACACACATATATATAAAATATGAAAGGGAGATGTTACTAATCAGAGCATAGTCTCTCTGTTTAATAGAAATTGCTGTCTGGCCCTGGATTCTATAGTGTTCTGGAAGGAACATGCAATCCATTCCAGTGGTCCAGTTCACATTTTGGAGGCTATCCTGTGGAAAGGGTATTTAGACTTAGGAGATAAATATCTGGAGAAATTTCTGGAGATGTTGCCCATGTCAACCAATCAGATCTTTGCTAACCTATAGGTGGCTGTTTAAATCTAAATGCTGATTGGTTGCTATGGGCAACATCTCCGGAAATCTCTCCAGATATTTATCTCCAGTCTTAGTAAATATGCCCCTTAATGGGAAGTTTAGAGAGTGTCTCTCAGTAGGGTACAGCAGGTAGGAGACACCCAGAGGATTTACAAGAAGCAGAAGGAGCCGTGGCTGTGAGTAAGAGCCAGATTTTGTTGTCTGCGTGGGACATTGAGGAAAAGCCAGGAGGCTGAGAAATTCCCTCAAAGACTGTGCAGGGGTGACCCAACCTTTGTTTTGACTGGTAGTCCACAAGGGGCCCAGTATAGTGAGGGAACATTTCATATGAAAGTAGCTTCCAGTGGGCAAGGATTTATTTTTATGGTTTGTTGTAAATGCTGAATTGGTCACCTCTGTTTGTGAATGACTTACTGTTTGGGAAAATAAACCAATGTTTCTTTGAATAGCCTGTGTGTCCCTGTCTAACTGCTCCTTTCCTTTGCTGACTGCCCTACCATTTGCTTATTTCCCCCAAAGTTACTTGTTGAAGCCGCCAGCTTGCCACAATATATATATATTCCATGTTGATACCATCACAAGTCTTTAGTATGCCTGGGTGCAGGGGATCCATCAAGTCATTTCCATCCCTTTAGAAAGATCCACACTCAGGCCTTAAAGTTTAACAAATTACGTATAATAGTCACTAAATATATGTACAATATACAAATACAAACATATAATATTCAATATCTCACGGTTAAAAAACTCCATGTTAATGGAATTCGTTAACTAAAACACATATGTTAAAAACAAGACACAAAATATGAATCTCATATTGATCCATATTGTAACCCCTAAAGAGAAACATAGTTGCTAATGTGCCAATCTGTGAGCAGATGATTAACGCTATTGTGCAAGGCTACCAGTCATTATAATGGGCTTGTCAAAATGTATCACCCCTTGAACTACAAGTCCCATCGTATATGCAGTGCTTGAATTGGAGTGAAAAAAGTGTGGTGAGTGTAGTGCATGCTAAAACAAGCCCCTCCCACAACCATAAGCCACACAAATGCTTTCTGGTTTCACCCACTTTAAAGCAAAACCATTTTGCTATTTCCATTTTGGTATTTCCTTCTAATGCCCAATATGCATTGATTTACCTACGTGTGTGACCTGTAGGGACCCCAAAATGAAAATTGTGCATACAACTTTTCTTGGCTAACAATCAAGCTTCTGCAAACACAGCTCCTTGGCTGTGTATTTTGTCATAACATAGCACAACCCCATCATATTCTATATTACCCAAGATTATTTCATATAGATCATTCACTCACTATTCAGTAATCTGCTGCTGTTTAATACCTTCATTTTCTCTTTTTGCTTCCCCTGTTTTCTTCTTCTCTTCTTATCTCTCTGATACCTCCAGCTTCTTTATCTGTTTTACACTTCTCTATATCTTCTCTATTTCTCTCCGAACAATCTTTTCTCTCCTTTTATCTTCTATATATTTAACTATATTATATTTTACCTCTGCATTTTATTTGCATGTGGAAGTGGAGAGGTGCAAAAGAAAGTTCCGAGATGCTAAACTCTTGAGATGCTATTTCACAAAGATGAAGGGATGGCATCCTTGTGCATCCCTCCCCAATTCCAGCACTGTGTATATGTCCTCTGCCCCTTCTTAGGTTTCACTCTTGATTGCTTTCAGAGTAATTGGTTATTTAGATAAGTATCATAATTTATCCCTTCATATATATATATATACATACATATATATATTATAAGCTTTACACCAATGTATCTCTTCTACCTTTTTAATTCCAGGTTAGAAGAGTAAGACAATCTATAAAGCACACTTCACGCTGTATCAAACTCATAACCAGCACAATCTACTCTTTGGGTTCCCAGAGGGGCGATAAAATCTTTAGCTCTCAGTTTATTCCTGCCGACTGAAGGAAGGAGCAATCATTCAAATTAAGAAACAGATGATAAGCTACTGGAACACGGATGTACAGCTGTGCAAAGGTCACTGTTTTCAATTGTTGGGTATTTTAACTTTCAGGCTACCTTGACATTTCTGTAGCTTTTAGTGCAATTGCGTCTTCATTTAGATAGATGGTCATTAACTATCAAAAATATGGGAAGAGTTGTGAGAGCCATGTTTTATAGAGAAAGGGAAACAATGGCAAAACGGTATTACATTAAGAGGGCTGCACCAAATCCATTGTTTTGAGATTCAGCAGATATATAGAATCTGCGGCATGATTTCTCCAAAGCCTTTATTTTCATATTTACATTTTAGAAAAATAAAGAAATTGCATTGTGGGGAAAAATGTCATATTGAGCGAATTCTAAAAGTTCAGCTGCACTGATCCAAGTCAACAAGTGTGTTCATAACATCCAAAATCTTGCTGGGATTTGTCTAAATCTCCAACCAAATTCTAGGTTTGTAGTACTTAATACTATAACATTTTTACCTTGATGCTACATCCGTATGGACTGAATAATGTCACAGTGGAAGTAGGTGAAGATATTACTTCCACTCAACTTAGTGTTGCCACCTCTGGGCTGCTGGTACTCCAGGCAGGGGTGTGGGCAATGACATCATGGAGGGCAGAACAAGTGGTTTTAGGGGTAAGGACTGTGATGGCAGGGGATTGGACTAGGACATAGAATTCATTGAGGTCTGGCATGGTGCTGAGAGACTGGCAAATTGCTAATATGTTCCCACTATTAAAAAAGGGATCCCGTTCTCAGCCTAAAAACTATAGGCCAGTTAGTCTGACATATGTTGATGCCTATGATTAAGGGAATGTCTTCCCAAAACGCGTAAGGCGATGTGATTACCCATTGCGCCTTAATAAATATACCTCATTGTACTTATCCGGAGTGCCGCCTGGAATACTTTTCTTTTTGGATAAATTATTTCACACCAAATTTTGCACAAAAATATGTTTCTATGAAATGCCACGGCAGGACATTCCACAAATTCACTGCACTCACCATGAAGATCGATTTGCACTGATTCAAGTAAAAGTTCAGTACATGAAGTATAAGTTGGGGCTTTGGTTCTTTGGCCTTTACTACTACCTCATCTATAATGTCCTTTATTGTAAAAAGGACTCATGTCCCCTCCACAAGCAATCTTATCCTTTTTCACAAGTGCTATGAAGAACAGGTCAGGAGTAAAACGTATATGCTTTTCTGCATCATTTATTAAACCAATAAATGTGGATATTTTTTGAATCAGTAGGCAAAATACAATTTAATTATAATCCCTATATACTAGACTCACGTGAGCACAGCTTCAATATTCATTTCCCCTTAAAAATAAAATAACAATATAAAATCTCTGACAAAGCATTTGATAAAATTCAATCCTATTTGTCCTTTGTAACTTTTTTTTTCAATACCGGACTTTTAAATTCACATCCAAATCTTATCTTTTATAACAGAATGAAGAAATGGGATGTCTGTATCTTGACTGAAATGTTTATTATACAACAAATAAATTCTGGTAACAAATCCTGCAAATGTAACAACTATTGATTGGGAACACTAACAGGGCATGACCAACACAGTTTTATATATAATGTCTGAGGTGCCAAGCCCACCCTTGAAAGGGTATCCATGGAGAGTGCCAGTTACGGTGCTGCCTTGCAGCTAAAACAACCTCCTCTGGAGTGAAAGCTGTGGGAATGAGATAATCTTTTCATTACTGAATGTCTAGTTTCTGTTCCAGGACAGCAGTAATGTGCACACATTGTGTTATGCTCTGATATGAGAGGCAAACATACCCAACAAAAAGGACAGCAGTCACACAACAGAATTAAATGCTTTGGAAGCAGAAGGTGATTAGTTTCCCTGTGACAATTTTCTTTTGTAATAAGGCAATGAAGTTTGGACTTTAATCTTTATAAGACTTTACTTTCTCCCAAGAAAAAGTTCAGCATGGAGTTTCAGCAACCTACTGTACATAATTCTGTATCTTGAATTTGCTGTGATAAATACATCAGAAGGGAAGGCAATAGGTTACTTACTGACAACTTCACAGCAAAAATGTTTTAAAACCCAATAGTCAGAAGTTGATCTATTATGGTTGCCTAGAAGATCATTTAAGAAAAGATACAGTGTGTCACCTTATATGGTCTTCCAATTAGACTACTGCTCTAGGAGGACAATTCATCTTAAAGTTACTTGAGTTGTGTAGTTTTTCAATCATACAGTTGCTCAATGGAGCCTTGTAGTTCAACAGATGTTTAAACAATGAAAGGCTACACCATTTAGCCTGTCATTTAACTGGAGAAGTTACCTCAGACATTTCAAATTCCTAAAATACTTAAATCTGGACTAGTAAGTGGTCAGAGGGAACTTACTGTCTTTCTGAGATGCCATCCCAAAAGTCTTTCTAGTTTGCCTGACCCACTTGCATCATTAGATCATGATTGAAAAATCAGACTTCCATTTATGGTTTTAGAGCTTTTCAGAACATTAAAATTCATTTATTCATTCATTCATTGTCATACAAAGTTTTCATTCGTTCACAAAAAAACTTGTGGTTTTTGGATATTACTGGCAGCTATTTTCGTTTGTACTATTTGTATTCGGATCTTGTAATAATGTTCATGGTATTTGTGGCTTAAGTGAGATTTAGAGTTTAAAAACCTCAAATACCACTAAAAAGGCACTTGCACCCATACATGATGCTTGCATTTACAAGCAGAGAGCTCCAATGTACCCATCAAACCTCCAGTAATGAATAGTGCGTGGTAGGTGGTAATTCCATAGTTCCACCAGTGGGCAGCAAGAGTTGCTACTACTTTAACTTTCCTAAACAAGTACTGATGGCATAATTTATATGCTAGACGTTTATGTGCTAGGAGGGACACCATCTCCAGTCTGTAAATGGAAGACACAATTTGGACCTAATTCTCAAAACACCAAGGGGCAAATTTACTATTATTCCTAAAAATCCTATGATTTAATTTGAAATTCGATAAGCATTCGACTATCGAATGCTTATTGCATAGTTTTGCTCGATATTCGATTTCACTAAAAAATCGTAATATTTCCTTCGAGTCTCCAAAAAATTTGTACGATTTGAATGATCGAATGCTTCGATTGTACAAATGGTATTCGAGCAGGACTTAGTCAAAGAAGCCTATGGGGGGCTTCCCATAGGCTTCTATTGCAATTCGGTATGTTCAATCTGGCGAAGTAGGCATTCAAAGCTTTTTAAAATTTTGATTCCTTCAATCATCGAATGATCGAATTATCGAATATCTGATCATTCAATCTATTCGATAATTCCGTATTCGCTGATCAAAGAGGCCACATTAGAATATTCGAAGATCCGATTAAATCGTACGATCGTAACTCAATTCACGTGAATTTTGTAAATCTGCCCCCCAGTATTGGTACATGGTAAGCTATGGCATCAGATGCAGCTTGACTCATGACATCAATGTCTGGAATTCTGGGTAAATATGCTGCATTTTGGAAATAAAACACATCCCCTTTCATCTAAAAATACACTTAGCACCCCATGTTGGTTAAGGAGCCATTCAATCTTACACTGTTCTCTGCAACAACAATACTGTGCCACCATGTTTAGTTAATAAGTAATACATTGTTACTGAAACTAAAAAGGATACTTTTATTTTCAACCATCCAGTCATGTCATTCTTATTTGTCTTTTATCAAAAGGCAAAATATTCTTCTCTGCAAATTAGTTAAAATCCTCTTTTTCCTCTGAAATGGTAATAAGATCTTTGTCTGAATCTGCAGACCAAAATAACTCTTCTTATGCATTGTGTTAGGTGGGCCCCATGACCTGTCAGAATAACAATTGTGTTTGCCTTCTAATCAAAGATAGAGTGCACATCCTACCCAACGTTTGGTTTGTAAGTGAGAAATTAAAGTTTCCTACGTCATCAAAGGATAATCCAAGTTTCCTCAAACTCAACATATCAAGCAAAGTTTCCTCATTATCAAGAGGTTGCAACTGGTCTAGGAATTCCAATGTAGTTCATTTTAAAAAGTGTACAATAAAGCCTGAGAAGCATAAGTGAAATTGATATTCCTCCCTTTGGTTTAGGACAATGAAGAGTGTGGAATGACAGCCACACAATATGACATGATCAAAAGTAAAAAAAGCTTTGTAAGTCAGCAAAGTTGAGGTTCCCTTCAGGGAGCATGAGGAAAACACAAGCAAATGGAAGAGCTGTTATTGCCATTTGTTTCTCTTCTGTTTAATCTCAGGATAGCGTTGGTAATTGATGCAGTGTATAATTATTATTCCTACAACAATTATCCCATTCACTTGAGAAGTATATTTCTTAGTGCGGAGCCAGTTAATATCAAATTCATGCTTATTTTAGCTCAAAATTTGAAAATGATTTTCAGGAGAATGCATATTGTATTTTCTGCTTAATTGAGCAATGAAACCTGTAAATTAGCGGAGGCTGGAGATAAGATTCAGGATGTTGGAGAATATTAATGAGACACCAGCATTCTGACTTCACTGTGACTCGATTTTAAATGATGCGTCCCTATAGGAAAGGCTCATGCTCTGTTCCTCTACTTGCTTGGAACTTAAATTTATAAATGAAGGGAAGCCCTTCGAGCCTGGAAAAAACTACTATTTTCCTTTGAAGAATAACTGGTTATGCACTATTGTTACCCTAGTAACTAATTAGGGAAATAAGTCTGGAGAGTGTTTATTTATGGAATTCCAAAATCTCTTTCTTGACGGGATGACTTCTTACTGAAACCCCAGACACAAGTGCAATAGTGCTAAGGTTTGTATAATTGTGTGTTCTCTAAATTGTGTTTCGGAATGATGTGCAAATTACCTGCCTTCATGCTTTATTCATGGGGTGAACACGTCTATGTCTTCTACCTGTAGGCCAGGAGCTAAATGCAAAAACCATAATGGATTCCATCTGTATGTATGTATGTATATTTTTATTTATATAGCGCTCCTTGAGGGCAAAGCACTG
>CM044432.1:191799499-191811755 GCA_024363595.1 Xenopus borealis
AGAATTTTTCAGAATTTATTAAACCCTGACAATATTAAAAGTCTGAATAAAAAAGTACTCCAACTCAGAACTGACAATTTCATGTAGAAGTTAACAGGAGGATTTCCAAAGATATCCTAATCTGCACTGGGTTTTGTGCAATAATCCAAAAATTTTGTGGTTTTCAAGCAAAATCTGAGTTTTTGTATGATTCGATTTTTTCATGATTTTTTTCCCAAACAGTAAATTTTCAGAAAAATCTATTGATAAATAGGGGAAAAAAACCTGTGGGGATTTGGTCGGAGTAGTTTTCAGAAAATACTCAGATATTTTTGGATTTTGATAAATACCCAGGAATATGGCATTGCCGTTGTAAATATGCCTCACTGACGTATCTTCTTCTGTAGATGAACCAGTAGGTCCAAAGTTATTTTATATACAGGAATAGGACCTGCTATTCAGAATTCTCAGGACCTGGGCAAGGGGTGTTCCATAATTTGAATCACCATACTTTGAAGGGGTTATTTATCAAAATCTGAATTTTTCTGAAATTTTTAAATAAAAAAGTCACACCAAACTAGACTTCACGATTTGACTTTATTTATTACTACAACAGCACAATTTAATGAAATTGGGGGAAAACTTAATAATTTAAGAACTACAGCCCAAATCATACATTTTTTTCAGAGGTTTTTCCGGAATTGTATGATTTTTTTGGGCTTTTTCACGGATTTTTTGAAAATTATTTGGTTAAACTGAGTCAATGGGAGAAGGCTTCACATAATTTGGTTAATGGATATTAACTCTGTATTTGTATAACAAATTAATCAGGCTTAATGGGATTATTTGGCACACAAGTGGGTGGTACAGAAATTCTTCCACCATTTCTGTAGTGCACTCGATCAAAGCAGAGGATGGTGGGTCACCTGAGATGTATGGGAGCCCAGTATTAAGAAGAAAAGTAATCTGGACAACTGCATTTTTGCAGGTCTAAGGTAAATTTCTAGAATCCTTGTAGGATAAATTTCCAGAATCCCTGGAGGATAAATATTACAACTTAGGACCCCAAAGTGATTCTACATTTCTTTGAATTGATATTGTGGGTTGTTTTCAGATATATAAAACAAGACTTTGGTGTAGTGATGTAGGTTATTATGTGAAATAACTAGTACCTTCCCAACCTTCCAAACAATGGAGAACACAATCTAATATAAACACATACAAATGTTTAAATTGCACCTCAGTCATGACACCTTAATTCCTGGGTGACAACAAATGACAAGTCTTCTTTATCTATAGTTATGCTACAGTCCCAAAACAAAAGAAGTCTACATTCCTCCCATTAAGTCAGTATCATGGGTTCTTGGTTCTCTGTATGTTTGATCAATGCACCATGTTCATTTTGACTTGTGTGCCCTTACCTTAATCAGAGATGCATTCTGACCCTGTTTGCTATTGTCATGTTCCTCTCCAGGTATGGAAGAGTGGATGAACCCTAATTAATATAATATAGTTACATGAACTTGAAAGAAATTTGTCCAAGGTAATTATTAGGGAAATTGTTAGAGGTCACTAATAATTTAGTGCCAACTCTCAAACAACATGCTATGGAATAGTGTCTCTTGTTTTGGGGGAGTAAACTGCAACTTTTGAACTCTAGTTGAGTAATATAGGTAGATGGTAAGAACAGCAACCCTCTGCGCCTTGCAGGCCCTGGTGCTCCTTAGCCTTTCTCTGAATGATTCACAAACTAGAAGACATCTCTTTGTCTCCAACCACCCATCTGTTCTAAATACAGTGCTGCTCACTCAAAGCAGTGAGTCATTCAGGGTGAAGTCAACTCTTTACACTCAGTTCTACATTCATTACATACCAGAAACACGGATCTCACAATCTAAAATCAAGTCACATTATTTACAAGTGAAAATCAACCCAGAAGACCACCATTTCCACCTCCACTCAATACAACATCCAATAACCAGTTCATCAAGTTATGGCATAATAGGGATCCTTTATCATTTGCAAATGGCACTTTAACAAGTGATTTAAGTCACAGGTCTGATAAGACTGGTTCTTGTTTTTGGTTGGCATGAGCCTCGTTTAGAAGAAACTAGAGCCATAAAATGAATTTGTCACACGGTATAAACGTTTTCTGCAAAACTTAAGAAGAATGGCTTTTGAATACTTAAAAAAAATTCTGCTACAAAAGGTTATAAATGATAATTCACTACCTTGGTACAATTTTAGTAAAGGCTGCTTAAGAGAAAAATGTTACTTCTCCATTACTTGCTTGATGAGCTATGTTGTGATCCATCACGGAAAGTAATAGTTACAGAGTGCCGCTGCCAGGCCACCAGGACATCTAAAAGCTTTTTAATGAAAAAAATGATTTGAGCGCTCAGAAATAGAAGGGTTACAGATGGGGATGTCCGGAGGCAGCGAGCAGAAGCTTAGCAAGGTCGCAAGCCTTCAGATAGATTTCCATCAGGAGATGTTGGGCCTTTTACTGTGCCAAGGGGAACATTTTGGTGGTTTTCTTTTGTGTTTAGTGGATAATTGTTGCAGCTGACTCATTACTATCTATAGATGCAAAAGGGCTTTTTCCAGTTGCTTTTCCTTGAGGGTTATTTATGAAAATATGAATTTTTGCCCAAAAACCACATACTCTTTTTGCTCGAAACCCAGCACAGATCAGTATGTCTATGGGACTTCTCCCATTGACTTATATACAACCTCGGCAGGCCTGAGATGCCGGATTTTCGGATTCTGACTTTTTCCATCCTCGGGGTATAATAAATCACAAATATTTTAGTTTTTTTCCCAAAGAAACTCGAATGTTTCAAGTTATTGTCATGCAATAGCACCCCTTTGTGATTTCTAAGTTACTGCATGTATTTTGGTCTTCACATTGATTTGAGCAGACTTCACTTAAATGACTGACGTGGTAATACTTTTTCCAAAAATAAATGGTAGCAGGTTTTTGATTGAGCTTTATCAACAGTAGGGTTTTTTTTTTTTAACAAAATAGGTTTTAATTGCTAATAACAAAGGCCACAAATGTTTAGTTCTTTATCTCAAGAACAGATAAAGGAAAAGCAGCCTTTGTTAATGCCTTAAAGGGGTGGTTCACCTTTAAATTAACTTTGAGTATGTTATAGAATGGCCAATTCTAAGAAACTTTTCAATTGATCTTCATTATTTATTTTTCATAGTTTTTTAATGATTTGCAATTTTCTTCTGTTTCTTTGCAGCTTTCAAATGGGGGTCGCTGACAACATCTAAAAACAAATGCTCTGTAAGGCTACAAATGTATTGTTATTGCCACTTTTTATTACTTATCGTTCTATTCAGTCCATCTCCTATTCATATTCCAGTCTCTTATTCAAATCAATGCAGGGTTGCTAGGGTAATTTGTACCCTAGAAACCAAATTGCTGACACTGCAAACTAGAGAGCTGCTGAATAAAAAGCTATATAGCTATAAAGCCACAAATAATAAAAAATGAAAACCAATTGCAAATTGTCTCAGAATATCCCTCTCTACATTATACTAAAAGTTAACTCAAAGGTGAACAACCCCTTTAAAAACCAATTAGAAAATTGTAATTCAATTTTGTATTTACCATTCAAACCTTAGTAAATCTGCCTCTAGTGGTCTCATGTCATCTTGGGCATAGTCAGGCGTGAGTGGTCGAATTTCATAAAAAGAGTGAGAGGGTATCAGAGCTGGAAAGTATCAAGTAGACATATATGCAGAGCCCCCTGCATTATACCTACATGCAATTCAGGGTTCTCACAGCTTAATGAGCTTGTATTTTTATTTTGCCACCAACTAAACCAACTACAGATAAGAGATTAGTGTAAGATTATGCTCATAATGAATGACCTCCTTAATGATAGATACCTGAAATTACCCATATAACCACGTTACATGGGACACAACATATTATATAAAAATTTATTGTTTAAACATGTGACAGATTGTTGCAGTTTTCCTCTTTGTACCTGGTCTACTCTTCAATAAGTTTGTAGGGTTTTGTTTTCTTCTGATATCTACAGTATTTTGTCAAGTAGTGATGCCAAGGTTGACAAATATAGACCCACACCTCTAACTAACCCTCTCCCAACCTGGACCCAGTTCTGGCCTACCATGTTGCCAGTACTAATGTACCCCCACCTGATTAGCCTATCTCTGATATCACTCAATGTGCAGTTCTGGCTGATAAAAGCTCTTCTTTGCTTCTTTACTTCTTTACTTCTTCCATCCTTCCACAGTCATATCATTGTCCAAGGCATGGGGAGGTACCCCAAGACTAGCATTGTGCTACAACTACTTCAGCAACCCCCACAAGCACTAGTATTATATCTTCTCAACAAGTTATTTTGTGAAAATTATGCATTATGTTTAATAATGCAGGTTATTAGGACTGTCATGGTCCTATTAGATCATGGATCAGATAAGATACTGATACCTGGGTGTTTCAGTGAGTTAAAGATAACACTGGGTTTGATTTGACCCCCACAGGGACATGACAGTGGAAAAGCTTCTGAATAGGGGATAAACCCAACTTATCCCCAGGGCAGATAGAACCGCTCAGAACCGGAAACCCTGGGCATTGCACATTTACTTTTATAGTTAATAATAAGGTATGCAGAGACATGGGGGGGGGGTTGCAGCTTTAGCTGGGGTGCCAGGGATGGAGTGGGAATTTGCATGTTTGGAAGATTGTGTCTTTAGCAAGGGGTCAAGGGGGTGGAGCCCTGGGGCAGCAGTGCTGGTATGCCCCCAGACCTCTATTCTGATGCTGCATATACCACCTGGATTACTCCAAGAACTTACATGGAAGAGGATTTGAAATTATCTTCTTCTAAGAAAATATTTATTAAAAATGTCATTCTTCAGAAGATTTTTGTATCAAAAGTACTAACGTTACTTTCAAGGGACTGTTATAAAGACATCACTTTCTTTCTTACCTTGTCTGCCCTCTAACTCTCTTTCTTTTCCCCTGTAAAATTCTCAAATCCAATATTTCTTTATAAAACAGAGAGAGAGAGAGAGAATGTGATTCCATAATTTCATGACATGAGCAGGATAAAAGATAACGGATATGACAGCTGCTAACAGAGTTTATCTTTCCAACAGCTGCAAAGCAGCATCAAAATTGCTCATTCAATGGGAAAAGTCTACATTTTTTAAAATAAAAGGAAACATTTTTTGGAGATGACATGTACTATTATGGCTTATTGTTACAGGGGCAAACACTTTTACTGGTTAAGGGAAAATCTGATCCATGGGGTCATTCATTTCTTTTCCATGACACACAATGAACTATAACTGTTGCACATAACTAGTTTTAAGGCAAAGTATTTCGACACATTTCAAAATGGAAAACATACTTTTTCGGTTAAACTGTCAAAATACTTTTTTCACTACTGCAAATGCCTTTGCCATTCCAAGAATCAACAAAATAAAGAAATCTATAACATTAGCTCCTACATGTCATGAAGTGAAAATTAAAAATTAATTTTCTAAAATATTATTACAATATGTAGCATTGCTCCCATTTAATGTGTATCAACCTATGATAGCCTGCAAGTAGCCCTTACCTCTGACACAATTCAATAAAGAAAGCCCATAGGGTTGTGTGCTTGAAAATGCACTATACATTTTTGAATAGTCAACAAATCAAGTGAGTTTCCCCAGGACCAGCAATGCATATGGACCCATGTTTGCCAACTCACGTGAGAACCTACAGACTGTGGCTTAGTTTGTATAGGTTTGGTGCCACCACAATTAATTGTGTAGATAATTTCTTTAAGCTCAGTTGATACCCAGCAGTTGGTGTTTCAGTTGACCCTGAAAAAGATGGGCTATGATTGATGACATCATTATTGATGTATCTAGAGGAGCCTGGTTGTGGCAATCAGTGGAAGCCAAGTTTGGTGAGCACCAAGGTGCTGACATAGATTAAGATAAATGGTATTTGGAGGACCTTTCATTCTACTGCTAATTTAGTTTTCCTTCCAAATACACAAAGTTGCCTTTGGGAGGTCAAAAGAGAGTTGAGTACCCTGGGTCCTAAATATATTGGTGCTGGCTTAATCAGCAGTTGTGGGTAGGAAGGCCTAATTGTAAACATTAGGGCAAGATGGAGACAGTAGGACAGGATGGTGACAGTATAGCAAGATGAATAAATTAGGGCAAGATGTAGAGTAATATGGAGTCAGTAATACAGGTTAGCAACAATATGGCAAGATGAATACAGCAGCTTACCTATGACCATTTAGATCTCGAAGTACAAATTCCATCAATCCTTAACATCTTTCATACCATGTTTTGGGAAACATTGATTTAAATTGTTACTAAAACACTGACACGTGTACTCCTAGCATGAGGAGGACTATGACTTTACCACTGTAACTAATCACGCTATTGCCATTGGGGCCTTCCTCTCTCCTAAAGTTTCCCCAGTTATTTACCAGCCAGTCAAGGGACTGTTGTGCAAGATGCCAGATGGAAGATTTAAGACGAATAGCTCATGGTCTGTTGCTATTACATTGGTTAGCAAAAGTTTTGTATAGGTTATTGATGACTGCTTGGGAACACTGGGAATGTTTCTATCCACAGAAGAAGAGGTAATATGTTCTTACACATGGGGTCCCTTGAGTCCCTTGTAACCATAGACTTTATCACAATACAGAAGTCTTGACATTGGCTGTAGTAGTTTCAGCTAAGGATCAGAGATCTCAAATTCTGTTCCAATTAAGGTTGACTCTTTAGTAAGCTCTTTGGTTGATGCTCAACCCTCAATCACAGCTGGTGGCTACTCAGAAGATACTCCCTAAGGCTTTCCATCTGCTTACCTTCTCCAGGACAACAGTGTAAGCTTTGGTAGAAATGTTGTCCAAATTTAAAGGTAATGTAATCTAAGATGAACATTTCAGAATAATAAATTGGGATTATTTCATTCATGCCAAATGCCTTTCGTTTTTGTAAAAAATGCATTTGGTTGATGATACAAAACAATAACTTCTTCATCTGTCCTTTTATTGCTCCTGGGAGTCTTCCTTCTTTATATTACCTTAACTGGTTCTTTGATTTTGTAGTGATGAATGAACACAAGTGAATTAACATAAGTAAGTCTGTCATTCCCTATCATGTTCTTTTCTTTAGACATTAGCTCTGAAAGCCCTTTTCTCATTGAGTGCCTATGTAGCATTCATATTAATGAAAATGCTGGGCTTTAAAGCAGTGTTTTATTTTATTTTCTTGTAGGATCGTCTAGTTCCTGAAATCTAAATCATTTTCTAATATACCTATGAATAGTTCTTTCCAAAGATGTATCCTTTTTTTTTTTTAAAGGATCATTTATAGTTTTATTGTTAGTGTGACAGTCAAAGAACTCTGTGAACAAATTTAGCAACGACCCAGAAAAAAGACTATTGTTTCAAGTAATTGTTGAAATACCAAGGGTATTGCGTCCTCCATTATTTAAGGTTTCATGGATTTGAGGAATGTTTATGGCTGACATTCCTTTCTTTACGGCTCTATCCTTCAAGCTTCAGCTCCTGCTATCGAGAATGACCGCTTGAGTGACTGATAAAATATCAAGGTGCCATTATTTCTGAGAGAGTGTTTGGGACTCAAGCAATAATATCTGTTTCAATTTATTTCAGCCATCTGCCTTTAGGTCTCCTGATTCAACTTCTATGTGGCTGTAAAAACCATGTCAGTTCGGCAGAACTCCATGTAAAGCAGATGATCGCTGATGACTGTTTGAAGAAAATATTATTGTTTCAGATAAATAAAGTATCACTAGATGGTACTTACTAATTAGAAGCCACAGTCAGACTGATGAAATGAAAGTGCTTGGGACATTCAGCTCATTCCCTTTATCGGATGTTGAGATTATCAGCTCGGAATCATAAAACAGATTTACAGTTAGACTAATAGCTTTCAAAATGTTTTGTTCTTGCCCAGGTTATGATATCTCCCAGCATGAAAAGAACATAAAATATGAAATAATAATAAGAGATAACACTGAGTTTAAGGTTCTCTTTGATTGTTTTATTTAATGTAATGTTGTACAAATGCCACATGGAAATAGGTTCTCTTTAGTTTTTTGGCTCTCATTTTATCATGAGTTTCAGAATTTTAACTTGCCTGAACATTTATAATGGAAATGGAACGTCTCATGTCATATGAAGGAGAAGTAAACCTTGAATGTTAGTATTAGTTTAATTAGACCTGCGAGTTACCTAACTTCTCCCTCATCCTGTAGGCTTCAATTGAAGTGTTAAAGCTGTATGCTTCCTGAGTAAAGGATACAACATGTACTTGCATTTAACCTTGGTACCTTTCAAACAAACTTTTTGCCCTTGGACTGGTTGAATCTTTGTTAGGGTTTTGGCAGAAGGCACAGCATAAGGAAGGTGATAAGTGCAAGGTGCCTACATGTCCTATGCCTATAGGGAGTGTACAGATCATCAGGATTTCACATTTTGTCACACTGTGTCCAGACACCATTTTTTATTTCTTCTAGATGGGGCTAGAGAGCAATGGCTTCAGTCCATCAGAAGAAATTCACTTGACGGCAAGGAGTGGAAAAAAAAAATGTGGAAATTGAACATTGCAGGAAAAAAACATTTGATGCCTGTTTTTTGCACTTTGAAACTCACCCACCACTTTCAAAAGTATCAGGCCTATGAATCTAGGATCTACAAGTCCTTTAAACAACAAAAATCTCACCCGAAGGGAGCTAGGGGAGCTAGTGAAGTGAGGCAATGGCCTTGAAGGATAAGGCAGCAGAAATGGTTGACAGAATAGGTAGCAGGTCAAACAGGTGGTGTTCCCAAATTTTTTTATTGTTTATAATATACCTTCTTGATTTTTTTGACTCCTGCCTGCCTTTACCACTTGCCTGATGCTGACTAGTGATTACTGATCTTACCATTGTAGCATTTAGATTCCATGTTGGCCCAACCACAGTTTAAAAAACACCCATTACTTTTGATAAATCTGCCCCTAAGTAAATCTCAAGGTGCAAGTCTGGAATTTCACTTGGTAGGTTAATATTGGTAGGTTATTAATTCAGTTCACTCCTAAGTGTGTTGCCATTTTAAAATAATTCAGTACATCAATAGGTTCTTAATGAATCTCGGTTTGCTCTTATTTCTTTTGAGTTATTTCCATATATAATTTTTATTCTAATGATAATTTGAAAGTTTGAGATCTATAAACAGCTCAAAGGAACTCTACCATTTAAAATATTATTTCTGAACCAACAAATGTAACACAGTTAGTTAGGTTGAAAAAAAACAAAAAACATCACGTCCATCAATTTCAACCTTTTAAGTCCATATATATATATATATATATATATATATATATATATATATATATATATATATATATATATATATATATATATATTCATGCAAATCAAAAGAAAGCACTCACAGCAAAGTGTATTTATTCATGCATAGTGTATGAACGCGTTTCGGCCCACATGGAGGCTCCATGTGGGCCGAAACGCGTTGATACACTATGCATGAATAAATACACTTTGCTACACAGATAATGGACTATGCCGTGAGTGCTTTCTTTGGATTTGCATCGATAATTTTGGTTAGCACCCTGCAACAAATTTAATGAATGGTGAGTGCCATTGCAGCTATATATATATATATATCTATATATATATATATATATATATATATATATATATATAATACAGTTGTGCTCATAAGTTTACATACCCTGGACATTTATTGCCAAACAACTGTGTTTACTCTTTTTAAATCATAATCATTATGCAAACTACCCAAATGACCCTGATCAAAAGTTTACATACCCTAGTGATTTGGCCTGATAACATGCACACAACTTGACACAAAAGGGTTAGAATGGCTCTTCATCAGTGATCTGTTTGCTTGTAATTAGTTGGTGTGTATAAAAGGTCAGTGACTTTTAGGACTCCTGACAGACCCTTGAGTCTTTCCTCCAGTGCTGGGACAGCAAAAGAATTGTCAAAGGATTTGTGGGAAAAGGTAGTTGAACTCTATAAAACAGGAAAGGGATATAAAAAAATATCAAAGGAACTCCTCAATTGTATACACTAAAGAAAAGAAATGATTTAGCACATTTGCCTTTTCTGTATCTGTTACAACCATACTGGTGCCATTATTTTTAGTGATGGGTGAATAAATTGGCCAGACACGGATTTGTAGCAAATTTCCGCGTTTCATCACAATCGAATGAATTCACGAAACTGTGGCAACATTTCCAGCGAAAAATACACCGTTAGTTTAATCCTTAATTGAAATTGAGAATAGTAACAGTTTAATATTATCTTAAATGACAACCATTTCTGTTTTGTGTTTTCAGCAGAAAACATAATGCCCCAGTCTATGCTCTGCAGGGTAGCCCTCAAGGCCCTAAAATTAGGTTTTCTGAAATACAGGGTGTGTGTTACCCTAGCGTATATTTTTTTTTGTACCAGAAATTAAATTACATTATGGTCACCATTACCCAGTGGTTAAATTATTTGCACATTTGCTATACATTCTGGGCCATTAGAGATCACCAGTATATAAACTTCTTTAATTCTTCTTCTGTAATTAAAAATACCCATTATCATTACTTTCCCCAATGTATTTTTTTAGCTGTATTATTGGTGTGTAGGCAGCCATCTCAGTGCATTGTTTGATTTTGATTTTGTATTTAGCATGACCCAGGTCCTGCTTACTAGCCACCTAGAGGTAGACATGGGAATTGCACCCAAGCAGGAAAAAGCAGGGAAAGAGAGAAGCTTTAGCAATGCAAAGAAATCCTTCAGCAGAGGTGTCAGGGAGCTTCTATCTAGTTAGCTGCCCATTGTTCTTTTGATAGGCTGATGTGGAGGGTAGGGAGGGGTTATATCACCCCAACTTGCAGTAAAGTCACATGCCATGAGGGCACCTGAGAAACTGACAATATGTCTAACCCCATGCCAAATTCAAACTTAAATAAAAAAACAGATCTTTAAAAAAAACAGATTTCAATGCAAAATTCTACTTGAGCTACACTATTAACTTTTGTGTTTTGCAAAAAAATGTTCCCATCACAGTATCCCTGAAATGCCCACGTAAACTTTTCTCTGGGATTAAGGTAGACACTATCAATTCCCAATTTCCCTGACACATTGGAAATAAGCCTTATAAGATTTTTATTTTGAATTTGATTTACACATAAAAAAAAAACCACTGAATGAGCAGTTAATCAAACTGAGGAGCCATCTAAATGCGCCAAGCATCAGGTATTAATCCCTGACAGCTAAAATCAGGCTCCATTTCTTAATCTTTTAAAAGTTTTAAAGCGAAAAACTTTGAATTACAGTACAAACCCTTATGCAGCACTTTTGGTAATAGTTTAGTAAACAACAGGGCACATTTAATTAATGATAATTTACATGTGAAATACTCTAGAGATAACTCACAAATCCTTACATTCTGCAGGATCTTGCCAGTTATTATGGCTTTTTATCACACAACTGTACTTAAATATTAACTCCAAATCCATTTCATTCCTCAACCTCCTTGACCCCCTTCATAAGCAGATAATAGTTTTATTTAAATAGGCCTTATCCCGCTTCATTTTTACTCCCCCCCCCGTTTCAAAATTTGCATAAAACGTTTATGAGGACTTATAGGGATTCTAAAAGCAATATTGTACTTGTGCATTCCTAATAATAATGTGTGTTTATATTTGCCGTGAAAGAAAATGTAAAGGCTTTTAAAATGCATTAGTGTTATTTTTATGTTCATTTCTAACCTGGACAAAGTGTTCTGGCTAATGTAACACTACTGCATGTATAGATTCTAACATTCACAATTAATAGAGCCTAGAGCAGAATTATACAGATGAGTATTAGTGATGGGCGAAACGGGCGTGTTTCGCTTCGCCGAAAAATTAGCGAATTTCCAGAGAAATTCGCGAATTGGCGAAAAATTCGCGAAACGAGTCGCGCGTCGTTTTTGACGCGCGTTGCGTCATTTCCGATGCGCGTCTCGTCGTTTCCGGCGCGTCGCGTCGTTTTCGGCGTGCGTCACATCGTTTTCGGTGCGTCGCGTCAAAAAACGACGAATTTTTGTCGCCGATTTTTCCGAATTTATTCGCCAGCGGCGAATCGCGGGAATTCCCAGCGAATTCGCCCCTGGCGAATAAATTCGCCCATCACTAATGAGTATCACTCATGTATTATAAGGGATAATGTACCCCCTACTGTAAATGATAAGGA
>CM044432.1:191813626-191828638 GCA_024363595.1 Xenopus borealis
CATCCAAGTAAGCTGAGGGCTCCTCCCGAAGCCAAAGGTTGTCACACTACTGGAGAAGCCAAGCCGAGACCTGGGAACTTGGCATCTGTTCTGGTTTAGGGTGCCGACCGTGACACTGTTATTGCATTGTGTATTGTAATTGGGCACAGTTTAAAAGACACCTTTGAAGGTGACATAATTGTATGGAGCCAAAGCGACTTTTTCAGAAAAAAGCTTCCTTACAAAACTGTTCCCTGGTGCAAACGTCGTCACTAAATTGTTTTGTCACTGGATTCTATTCCATTCAGAAAATTAAGGGAATTCAGAACACCCCCTCCAACTGGGGATTGATGCATGTGCAGAATATTCTAAATAATCTGAGCCTATGACATAGGGGCAGATTTACTAATGGTCGAATATTGAGGTGAAAAAACTTTGAAATTCAATCATCAAATATTTTTCGATTTCAATCGAATAGGTCAGTTTTCGATCGAATAAAAATCGTTCAATCACATCGTTCCAAATTTTGCTCAAAATCCTTTGAATTCCTCGGTTCTAGGAGGTCCAATAGGCTAAAATGGCAATTCGGCAACTTTAAAGTGGCAATGTGTCAAATTGGAAGGATTTAAAGGGCCAGTACTTCAAAAGCTTATTCGATAGTTTAAGTAGCCCAAAATTACTTCAAAATTTTTTAAATTCAAATTCTATTCGAACATTCACTTCAACCCTTAATAAATAGTTAAAAAACTTAAAAATTCGACCCTCAAATTTTTTTAAAGGGCATTTTCAATTGAAAGTGGATCGAATAGGTCCGAATAAAAAACGTTTGAGGTGTTTGAATGCATCATTCAATTTGAACGATTCAAATCATTTTCAAAAAAATCCTTTGATTTTCCAGGACTTAGAAAAATTCTTAGTAAAGGTTCTAGGAGGTCTCCCATAGGATAAAATGAAAATTGAGCAGCTTTAAGGTGGCGAAGTGTCAAATTCAAAGTTTTTTAAAGAGACAGTACTTTGTATGAGGAAATGAAACTTTTTTTTTTATAAAAAAAGTTCTGTGCATTCCTACGATTCCAAATATGATTATGTAGTGAAATGCTGCAGTAGGTGCCTACAATGATGTCTCATTAAAGGCTGGATACTATGGCTGCTTCTATTCATTTTTAAAGTATTGTAGTACTTACAGTACACTATCCAGTGAAGAAATAGTATAAGCAGATACAGTAGTTAGGCTTCATGTTGTAAAATATTTTAGAGAACATACATAATAATAATCATGAATAGGATTTATATATGTGTAGCCCTAATTTGGCTAGATTAAGCATGGTCCAGCTAGGGATGGATAGAGCGTTGATTAAATTGGACTCTAACAGGATGGGCCATTGCTAGGTGGTAGGGAAGAAGGACAGAGGGAAGAAGGACAGAGGGAAGAAGGACAGAGGTAGCTGAATTGCAATTTACTTGTGCTGTATAGCTGAAAGTAAAATAAAGAATGCAAGGAGGTTCTTTGCTAAACCCAAACAAAGCAGGTTTAATGCCCAAGACAAATGTATGGGGTTACTGTACTCACAGATCCAATGAGCCAGTAAAGTACAGTCAAAGGATGAGACAATGTGATGTGACACCAGATGGATTACATAAAGCAGAAATTGATCAGGGAGATAAACTAAGCCCCTTCACTTAGGCAGAGCAGAGCCTTGGGGAGAGCTACTCCCTGCTATCAATCGTTGTTGGAACACAGGCTGCTCTTTCTAGCTAACTCTATCTGTCTCACTTTCATAGAAAGTTATATTTCACTATATAACTTGTAACTGAACAGATTTACTGGGCCGTGTTGACCCCAAGCTCCCTGGAACACATCCAGCTGGGTCAGCAACTAAAGGTCAAAGAGAAAGGCCAACCCACACCAAACATTATATCAAAATGCAACAGAAACTGGTCATAGACCGATTGGCCAATAACAAAGATATGCTACTACATATATGTGCCCAGCAACTAGGGAAATTAGGATATCTTGGGATTTAAATGCATAGGGGAATATTGACCCCATGGGTCCCTACACACACACACACACACACACACACACACACATATATATATATATATATATATGGCTTGTTTGATATTTTGGACAGATATAATATCAAAGGCTATTGTGATACTAAACTTAAGTTAGTATAGATATGGGCAGATATCATTCATGGGAAAGTATGGAGGGAAGTGTGTATGGATGCTGGGTTTTCAATTAGAGGGGTTGAACTTGATGGACACAAGAATATGGACTCAAGAATAAAAAAACATGTATATTTTGTTGTGCTTTTTACACTAAAAACTGTTAATTCTGTCTCTAAAGAGGGATGTTATTGAGTTAGTGTTTTTTCCACAATTCAAGAAAAGGGGGGGAAGCTCCAACACCAAAATTTTTAAAAATTAGCAAAAAAGACTGAAAAAAATGCCAAAAACATAAAGGCAAATAAAAGCTGGTGAGGTTCAAATTAAGTCAACAAGAATAGTCTCTAACATATTTATTTTTCCAGTTCATAAAAACATTCAAGTCACATTTTTTTCACCACAATTGTTTTTTCCTTTCAAATTAGTAAATAGATCTCTAAGAGATTTGGGGGAAAACTGAGATCATGAATTATTATGAATGTGAGTTTTCCAAAATAAAAATTCTGATATTTAGTAATGGAAAAAGTCTTAATAATTTGAATGAAAAAAAATTAATAGCTAAACACTGTCAGTATAAACGGGAGGTTTCTGAAACCATGACTAAACTCCCTTTCTCTAAAACTACAAATGTCATGAAGTTTATTAAAAATGTGTTAACAACTCCTGAAGTATTGTAAAAACATGAATCAAAGAAAGATCTTTTAGTTGTAAAAAGGGACATCTGCCACTGACTTCTATGTGAATTTGACAGGTTTTAGTTGGAATATTTGGCATCAAAAAGCCCCGACCTGAAAATCAGCTTAATGCGGCCTATCAATGTGCTAGCAATTTAGAAAAAAATGTGGTGGGTGGGGAAAATTTTAATTGTTTTGTAATCCAGTTTGGAGAGAAATTGAATTAGTAAATGAATGTCTGCTGAATCAGTAGAATGTTATTCTACATATATTCAGCATATATCCCTCCAAATATTACTGAACTTTTTTTTTTGTTTGTTTATTTTTTGTATTTTATTGTTTTTATTTTTATTTTAAGACTTTGATGAAAGTGGGTTGAAAAGTCACATGGATCTCATGCTCTTTATTTAAACTTCAACTCAGATAATTGACACAATTTGGGGAGAAAGATATCAGCTGAGTGGGTAATTAGATTTGCTTTCTTGGAATTAAAGCCATTCCCAGGGTGAAATGGTGTGACTGAAATTGACTCGTAACTAACATTTGGCTTTAAACCAATGAACTAAAAAAAAACCCAGAGTAATCTTTAATTATACTATTCCAGTTCCACTGGTGTTTGCTTGTTATTTTCTGCATACATATAAAAAAAATACCAACCAAGAATCCACAATTTGCCCTTATTTATCATAAAAAAAACTAGAAAAAATCAGATCTGGAAAACCAAGACTTTTTCGGATTGTAGCACAAAAAATTAAATTTTTTGGATTAGACACAACATAATCATTTTTCGTGAAATTGGTGGAAAATCGTGAATGTTGGGATTTTTTGTAAAAAACCCAGCACAGACAATAATATCCTCAAATTGCCAGTAGGACCTCTGCTATTGACTTCTACTGGACCTGGACAGGTTGAAGATGTATTTTTGAATCTGGACTTTTTGCAGGCTTGGGGTATATCAAAATCACAAAAAATTTGGATTTTAAAGTAAAAAAAACCTACATTTTTTTTTAGTTTTGTTTTGTTAATAAATAAACTTAGTGGTATTGTGAGTCCATCACTATGGAAACATCAGGTTACATTCTACATTAAGAATTGTCACTTAGGGGCAGATTTACTAATGGTCAAATTTCGAAGTGAAAAAACTTTGACCATCTAATTTTTTTTGGGGGGGGTCATTTTTGATCGAATATGCCTGCTTTCGATTGAAAACGGCTGTATTCGATAAAAAAAAAATCGTTCAAATGATTCAAACAATTTTGCACAAAATCTAGGACAGGAACATTTTCAGGACAGGTTCCAGGAGGTACCCCATAGGCTAAAATGGCAATTTGGCAGCTTTAAGGTGGCGAATAGTTGAATTCAATGGATTTTTAAATGGCCAGTACTTTGAAATTCAAAAATTTTAATTTTTAAATTTTGTCAATTCGAATCTAATTTTGGGTTATGCTATAGTAGAAGTAGCCCAAAATTACTTTGAAATTAGAATTTTTGGAAATTCGAATTTTATTCAAATATTCATTTTGACCCTTAGTAAATGTGACCCTTAATATGATTATTTCTGATTACATCAGATTATCATTATTACACATGGTTTTCCTGTAGCCATTTGTAATACAATTGCTTTTTGGGCAAAAATTAGTTAGAACAGTAAATCTGAATTAGAGTTTTTTTGGGGGGGTCAAGACTTGAATGTGAATTTGAGATTAATCACATCTCAACCATGGAAGCAATTCTAATTTGATACTTCACCACATAAAATCTTAAGAGAGTTCATATACAAGTCAATGGCAGAGGTCCGTTGAACCATTTGAAGATGTTAATAGTCTTCCTGACATTCAAGTTTTTCCAGAGTAAAATTCGATTTGAATTGCGTTCGTACTCAAAGCAAATTCTCTTTCATTGGAACAAATTTTACACGTTTGAGTTTTTTCAGAAACAATCTCCCATTCTGGTTGTGAGTATGTTGGGCTTTATTAGAGTTAAAAAAATTCACATAACTTCAAAATTCGACCTTTGATAAATAACCCCCTAAATAAACCGAATAGGCTGGTTTTACTTCCAATAAGGATTAATTATATCTTAGTTGGGATTAAGTACAAGCTACTGTTTTATCAATACAGGTAAATGGGGAATAATTTTTTAAAATGTGAGTTTTTTTGTGTAAAATTTAGTCTATGTGGCAAATTCACTAAGCGGCAAAAATGCATTAGCAATGCCTTCTCCGCAATTCACCGTACTTCGGCAGACAAATTTTCGCCACTCCACTGCTAATTTGCAAAAATGCAAATTTGTGCTCAGAGAGGCGAAAAGTAGTGAAGTTACAGTTACTTCGTCAGGCAAAGCGCATTTGTGATGCCTAATTTGCATACGGCGCAAAGTTATAAGAAGTTATAATAGAAGTACTATATATGTGACAGCCACTACCATTACACTACACAAGCCCAGGAAATAAAGTAAAGTTGTCCTATTGCCCTAAACATGTGCCCACTGTATAGCTGAGTTGCCATATGTAACCCCCCAAAACATTACAATATTTTTCAGACTATCACCCTTAAAAGTAAAAGACGCCAGCCTTTTTTTGGGACTTGGAAAAAATGTCAAGTTTTTTTTTTCAAACTCCTATCTATTGTATTGAACTTCGCCAGGTCTGACCTGGTGAAGTAAAGTCTAGTGCAAGAAGTAACATTCAGTAAAATGGGAATATTAGTGAGTTAGCGTAGTTATGTCCCCTCTAGTGATGGGCGAATCTGGGGAGTTTCACTTCGACGAAATTTTGCTAATTTCTAGTAGTAATTTGCGAAACAGCGAAAAATTCACAAAATGCCAACGCATCTTGTTTTAGATGAGGGTGTTCCTTTTTTGGATGCCGGCAATGGACGCCCACGTCCAAAATGAGACACTGGTGAATTTTCGCCAGGCAAAATTTATCTGGATCTTTATACCTATCTTAGTTTGGATCAAGTATAAGGAACAGTTTGAATTTTACTGAGAAAAGGCAAATCATTTAAAAACATTTTTTAATTATTTGGATAAAATTGAGTCTATGGCCCAAATCCACTAAAGCGTGAAGCGTCTAACATTAGCGCTAATTCGCCTTGTAACGTCATTTCGCAACTCAGTAAATTCACTAACACTAACACCGAAGTTGCACACTGACAAAGGATTGTAATTACGCAAATTTCCTGAACGTTACCACTTACGCTAGACTTTACTTCGCCTGGTCAGACCAGGCGAAGTTCAATAAAATGGATAGGAGGTTGACGCTGGTGTGTTTTATCATTGTACGGTGATAGTCTGAAAAATATTGTGTTTTTTTTGGGGGGGGGGATTACCCTCTTTCCCCCCTATATTTCCTAACATATGGCAACACAACTATACAGGGGGCACATGTAGGGCAATTGAACAACTTTATTTAATTTATTAAAGGTTTCCTGGGCTTGTGTAGTAGAATGTAATGGCTGTAACATATACTTCTATTATACGCTTAAGTTTCCCCCTGTATGCAAATTAGGCATCGCTAGCGTAACTGCGCTTTGCCGACCTGAGTGTAACTTCACACTTTACTGAATTTGCATAGCGCTGGTGAGAATTCGCGTGGCAAAATGCGGCGAACGCTAGTGAAGCCAACTCTAGCAAATTTTCGGAACTTAGTGAATTTGCCCCTATGGGTGATGGACTTTTTGTAATTTGGAGCCAACAATAAACCAACCTTGGCTATTGCTAATTGGCTTTCATTTTAATTATTTTAGGGTTTTGACTTTTTTTGTTTTTTTTTCAGCAGATCTCCAGTTTGCAGTTTCAGTCATCTGGTTACTGGAGTCCAAATTACCATAGCAACCATGCATTGGTTTTAATAGGAGACACTAATATGAATAGGAGAGGCCTGAATAGAAAGATTAGTAATAAAAAGTAGCAATAACAATACTGTGTAACCTTACAGAGCATTTGTTTTTCAGATGGGTTCTGTGACCCCCATTTGAAAGCTGGAAAAAGGCAGAAGAAGTTCACCTTTTTTTGCCTTGTTGATAGCAATACTAAGGGGCAGATTTATTAAGGGTCAAAGTGAAAATTCTTTTGAGTTATTTTTGTGTACTTCAGTTAGGGAATAGTCCAAATTTGATTCGAATTTGCAAAAAATGTGAAAATTCACACCAGTGAACATTGTTAATGAATTTTTATCCAATGAATTGTACTAATGAATTTATCCCAACAAAAAGGTTTTTGTATTGTTTATGGAGGTTTATGTCAGAGAAACAGGAGAATAACAATTTTCAATTGACCCATTAATAATATTCCTTATTCACTTGATTGGGATGGTGCGACACTTAGAACTTTCTTAGTGGTTCCTTTTCTTTATGTTTTCATTCTAAATTACACATACAGTGTGTCAGATTTATACTGATTATTTCCAGTCATGGATTTAATGATCATCCACAATGAATAGCTGGGGAGTAAATGCTTACTGCAGGATGGAGCTGGTTCTCGAAAAGTTCTTTGATTTATGTCTACCCCACTCTTAAACATGAGGTCTCCTCTCTCTCTAGACTGATCTCCAGGTTCACAATACTAAAATTGGTGTTGATTTTGGAATTTGCACCTAATCTCACTGTAAGACGAATCATCTAGCAGAGGGCTTAATGGACACCCTTTATTTGCTGATATTAGTACCTCTACCATATAGGATTTAATGGACCTACATCCCAGAATTTCAGGGGACTATTCAAAACGAATTGCACAATAGTAAAAATATTGTCACATGTCACATCACATGGTGTTTAATGTCACAGCCCTATCCAAAACAGCACCTGAGCGTCACTGACCCGCCCTTCAAATCACGAAACCACCTCAACGTCACCAGCTAGAGCCACAACACCAATGCTATGTCTCTTTGTCATGTCAAACGTTCCTTTGGTCAAAACAAGCTAATTATAATCAATGGTTTTAAAGAAGCATGTAAATAAACTATTGAGGAAGAATACGGATTCAAGATATCTAGCAGATGGTTTCTTTGACACCTTTAAGGTTTATTAGGCTTTCTACCAAACCTTCAACAAGTCATCAATTTAGGCTGACGCTTGATCAGTAAACTATGGTCAGTACAAAGCTGACTGGTTTTAAGTAAAGAATACTGTGAGAGGTTTGACTATGGGATACAAAATAGCCCTGTAGGAAAGAGACCTGCACCTTTATAAACATGTTTTACATTAATTTCCTTGTAATGCAACAATCTTATTTTATAAATGTAGCGATCGTAACCCCAGTCTCATGGAAACATAATTCCTTCACCATTTGTACTGCTAGATAGTGTTTGGTTAGATGCTTTGTGTGATGAATTCCACTAGATGGCAAACTGTCCTCATCCAAAAACAGAAAACACATCTGCTCATGGCTCCCACGTCTACTGTAACTAACTGGGAAGTGTACACTTTCATCTCTGCAGTCCTTTCTTATGAGGGATGACCAGCTAAGCTAAAATACCTAGCTAGCTTGAAACATCGTGTTAACTCAAGCATACTGACTCCAACAGAATCAAACATTCCCCTGCTGCTGACTTGCATACTTTGCTGTCTAAGATGAAGAACTCACCTAAACAGCCAGTAGAAAATAGTACAAGGCATGTGTGTCAAGATACTAAGAAACATAAGAAAGAATCTCTGCTTTTAAAGTTCTTTCAAAGTTATTTCTAGCAAGTGAATCATTATCAGCTTTAAGCTTTGTACTGCATCCAGTTTAATATTCTCCCCCAAGCAACGGTAAGCAAAATGGTAGTGCTTTGTTGTGCTCACTCCAACTTAAAATGTGTTTGCTTTTGTAGGAGATATTTTTATGATGGATAAGGGGAAAATGCAGAAATGAAAAATAATATGGCAAGTGAATAATGGAAATGAAACAAAAAAAACTAGGTTACACAGATATTGTAATGTGAATGCAAAGATCATGCTGCCAGGGAGGCTTAATCTATATGGAAGGGGGTAATTTACTCTCTGGCATTGTTAGACATCAAGATTTAAAACTTAAAGCCACTCAAAGGAAATTTGATGAATTACTGACGTTTTGTTGATGCTAAAGCTAATCTTCAGAGGCCTTACAGCTGACGTAAAGTCTTGTAACTAAAAGCTTTGTCCATTACTGGAGTGGTTTGGGTGTGTAATCCTCAAACACCCACATCATATTGGCCTCCATTTTCTTAGTCTCAAACCCAGTCTCTACACAGGGATTGGAAATAGATTATTCACACTGCAATAAAGATGCAGGGGCCAAGAGTTCAGGAAAGATATGTTAGCAGAACATTCATCTTATGGAACTTTTATTAAATAAATAATAGAACACTATACAATAATTCCAACACGTTTCAAACTTTGTAAGTGCTTCCTTAGAAGTGTTCTACAACACAATGGTTTAGACACCCATATGCTTAGAAGATAGAACTTTGAATCTCACCATTTAGGCACACATCCATGTAACAAATCTCTTCCAGTGGTAGAATAAAGGTACCCTAGGATAACTAGCCCAATACTACTTTTTCTAAATTGGCCTTTTATTGTCATTGTCAGATTACCCTGGTTCCTTCCAACTTTTCTAAGGATGCTATTCTTCTTAGGGTGTTCTTGTCTCTCTCAGGATGTTCTCTCCCATTAAGTAAATGAGGGACAGGGACTACAATTAGGGTGAAATCTCCTTCACACATACAAGATCTGCTGAACATATGTGGAAGAAAACCCGCAAGCAAGCAGACATTATTCACTATAAATTTATGTTGTCCTGCCTCAATTCTGCCTTGACAAAGGCCAATCAAGAGTACTACAGTACCCTTATTAACAATCACAAATCCAACCCACAATGCCTGTTTTCTCTATTCAATACTCTTCTCTGTCCATAAACAGTATCAGTTAATTTGACGCACTCTCCTTTGCTGATTTCTTTAAAGACAAAGAAGAGGCTATCCCTCCCACTTCTCATGCAAACCAACTCCTTCTCTCTGGTAACAATGTCTGAAGTCTCCAAGCTTCTCTTGTCCTCCCCACTCACAACTTGGCCCCTTGACCCCATGCCTTCTTCTATGCTCAAACACTGTGTTGCAGAGCTTAAACTACCACTTACTCACATCTTCAATTCTTCTCCAGCATTCTTCTCCAGCTTCTGGAACCTTCCCTTCTCCTTTCAAACAGGCCTGTGTAAAGCCTATTCTTAAAAAGGCCACACTTGACCCATCCTGTCTGTCAAATTACCGTCCTGTCTCCCTTCTACCACTTGCCTCTAAACTCCTAGAGCGTATTGTCTTCTCCTGTATTACTAACTTTCTACATACCCATGATCTGTTGGACCCTCTGCAATCTGCTTTCCGGCCTGGTCACTCTACTAAGACTGCTTTGTGCAGAGTTACAAATGATCTTCAGGTTGCCAAAGCCAAAGGTCACTTCTCCATCCTTATCCTCCTTGACCTATCATCTGTATTTGATACAGTTGACCACTCTCCTGATGCAGATTCTGTATTCACTTGGCATCCGTAACCAGGCTGCATCTTGGCTTTCTTCTTACCTTTCTAACCAATCATTCACTGTCTCCTATGATAACAAAACCTCATCTCCAGTTCAACTTAATGTGGGGGTGCCTCAAGGCTCTGTATTGTCTGTTGTTGTTCTCCCTGTACATTCTGTCTTTGGGAGATCTCCTTCGATCATTTGGCTTTAATTATCATCTGTATGCTGATGATACCCAAATATATTTATCCACCACTTCATTAACAGCTGAAACAGAAGCTCAAATCTCTAACTGCCTCCTAGCAATCTCAAATTGGATGAACCACCGCCACCTCAAACTCAACCTAACAAAAGCTAATTATCCTCCTCTCATCCAAAAGGGTACAGGCCCCTCCATTGCTGAAATCCTTATTACAAATAACTTATAAAATCCTCATCATAACCTTCAAAGCCCTTCATTCCTCTGCACCTAATTACAACTCATCTCTTGTTTCTCTATATGTTCCTGGCTGAAACCTCTGCTTCTCTCAGAGCAGGTATTACCCCCCACTAATACTGCTGTTTCCCATATCAAACCCTTCTCTCTTGCCACTCCTTATATTTGGAATGCCATTCCTGAATCTCTGTGGAGAGAATCTTCCTTCAGTGTTTTAAAAATTAAACTCAAAGACTACCTCTGGGAGCACCTGGCAAACACCTGAACTGGGAACTAGCACTTGTATAACAGTGTAACAAACTGTTACCTACTAATTTATTGTTTTGCTGTACAGTGCATTGCCCTCAAGGAGCGCTATACCAGGGATCCCCAACCTTTTGAACCCGTGAGCAACATTAAGAAGTAAAAGGTGTTGGGGAGCAACAAAAGCAATAAAACTGTTTGGTATCAGCTATGTGGATGGTCAACCTACATTGAGGCTCTTATTTTTTAATTACTGGTTTGGAGGCAAGTTTTGGTTGCAAATGAACCAGATGATCTGCCCAACAGAGCCTCTTGTAGGCTGCCAGTCCACATAGGTGCAACTACATAGCCAATCACAGCTCTTATTTGAACCACTCGGGAACCAATTTCATGCTCATGTTGCTCCTCTACTCTTTTTACAATTGAAGGTGGCTCACAGGTAAAAAGAAAAGTTTGGGGACCCCTGAATTAGAATAATTACTACTATATAAATTATGTACTATTTATTTGATTACATTAATTTTGACTTACTGTTTCAGGGGAGATTTCTTCCTTAAATTTAGATATCTAACTTTAGACTTCACAAATGACACATAGCAAAATCTAATCCAGAATATCAAATGAGAACTAGGAATGTAAACGTGTAAAACTCAGAGCCAAGAGTTGTTCAAAATGAAATTAAGTTGCTCATTCTCTTTTATATGCGTTGGAGGAATAAAAATGTCAAATCGTCAGGGGATGTTTTGCCGTTTAAGTTTTTTTCCTTCAAAGATTTTTTGAAAAGGAAAAAATAATGCTGGGAAGAACACATTTATTCTGTATGAAGTTTTAAAAATAACTCTTCAAAAGTGCTAAGTAGTCTTCAAGTGCTTAGTAGACTTCAACAGCAGAAACCAAAATACCAGCATACCCTCTACAGGGGGTCTTCACAAAGAAGAAACCAGATAAAAAAAAGCACAATATGTGATGACTTTTCAGATGTTAATATTTGACCAGCAATACTAAATGTGCTTGTTAAGCAAGCATCCAGTGTACTCATTCTGTTCGAATTGCATTTAAATACAGTCTAAACATTGATGTATGGTTGTATGTATGTATAACTTTATGTGTAAAACACTGAAGAAAGTTCCAATAGGAACTGAAACGTCGGACACAATAAACCCACCATTTATTTAAACCTTTTTGCCTGGATATGAATCCCTGGAGTGCTGTTATCTTCTATTACTCTGTCTATAATCCTCAACTAGCACCTGGGTTTGTTTCAGTTGGGCTCATGGAGTGCAGCAGAAGCTAAATAAATATATATATATATATATATATATATATAAAAGTATACACAGAGGAGACGAATCACTTAATAAATATATACAGAATCGTAGGACAAGTAGCTTAAGTGCTATGTGACATAATGGGTAGGAGGTCCCTGCCCCTAGAGGCTAACATACAGGTACAAATTGGAGATGAAAAAGTGCACATGGTAAGGCATAGTCCGTAGGCACAGGACTAGGCTAATGTTCTAGTGCTCCAAAAGGTAGGCTTTTAGTTTTTTCTTGAAGAGATTTTGAGAGAATTCCTTACAAGCAAACCCAAGCAAAGCTCCCTGGTCTTGGCTCTCACTTCTGCCTATAACCGCCACCTTTAACCTCTGGAGGAGCCCTCAGCTAATTGGATGCCGCCATGTCTTATTTGAGAGAGGAGCAAAGCTATAGGTTCTGGACAAGCAAAGGGGCATGATCGTCTCACCAAGGATACTGGATAGAAGAACACCACCAGATGACCAAGGATACTGGATAGAAGAACACCACCAGATGCTACAGAGTGTAACAGGCAGGCCAGGCCAGAACAAGCAGAGCAAAATTGTCAGACAGGCCGGGATCAGGTTTAGAGAGATCAGAAAAGTCACAATAAGGCAACGGTCAGGATTGCAGAGATCACAGTAGTCAAAAATGCAAGCAAGGGTCAGTAACAGAAGATCAATCAGGAATCACAAAAATTAAACACCTGGGAACTCTACTAATAGAACCTAACAACGGGAAATCTCTTGTACACTGAATTCCCTTTTTATACCTTTTGAATTTTGTGCCATTGCGTGTGACATCATCATGCCAGTGCATAAACTTGGAAGTCCCTTGGCACGTGCGGAACCAGACACTGAAGGAAAAGGAGCAGCACAGCAGGCATCCACACTGATGGAGTGTCAGTGGACCCCGCTGACCACTAGACCACCAGGGTGAGAGCAGAAGGATCCTGATAGCAGAGATGGGAGTCAGGAAGAATAGTTAAAAGGAAATTGCAGTAGTCTAGATAAGGGTATGGATTGATTTTTTGGCTGTTGTTTGTGAAAGAAATGGATGTATATTGGCTTTTTTGCGGAGGAAGAAGCAATAGCTTTTGGCAGTATTATTAATATGATTAGAGAAGGAGAGTGACTGGTCAAAGATGACCCCTAAGTAGCTTGCTGAGTTAACCGGGTTAATGGTCATTCCATCAATAGTAATGGTGAAAGGAAGAGAAGGGCTTGGTTTAGGTAGAAAGACCATGAGCTCAGTCTTGGCTTGAGGTGGTGTTGGTTCATCCAGGAAGAGATAGCTACTAAGCAGTCTGCTATCTGGGTTTTAACATCAGTGGTTAGTGAGGGAGTGTCTATATATATCTGAATGTCATCTGCATTCTCCTAAAGAGAGAGTATATAAATAGAATAACAAGAACCAAGCACAGAACCCTGAGGCACCCCCATATTAAGATGATCAGGGGGAGAGGATTTGTTAGCAAAAGTAACAAAGAAGGAGCGGTCATCAGGGTCATCAACCTTCCCAATCGATATCGTGTCCAGATATTGGTCGGGAAGACCCGTCGGAAGCCCCCATACACGGGCAGATAAGCTGTCAAATTGGTCTAAACGACCAATATCGGCAGCTATATCTGCCCATGTATGGCCAGCATAAGTCATGTTTACCCATTTTGTATATAGCTAAGGCTGTTTGCTGTTTAATGGTTAACTGAGCATAATGTAATTTCAACCAAGTTTTCAACTCAGACTTTTTTTTTTGTTTTCCCTTAAAAAAGAAATGAAAATCTCTCTGCATTCTGACATCAAGGCTGCTGTTTATTACAAAATTAATGTGCTCCATGAACTGAAAAAATAACTTTACCATCTTAATGCAAATTGTCAAAGTTTCAGGTTTTTTTCTTAGAAATTGCAACCGACCCCAATTATATTCAAGGCTGGCACAACTAAACACGACTGCCCGTTCTAAGCAGAATTGAAATGAGTTGTTTAACCTAAGAGGAATCCATATGCTCCATGGATAATCATTCAAATGATGAGCTTGCAATGCACAGAAAATTAATGTGCTCAGGTTTGGGGCATAGGCATTAAGACTTGTGTATTGTCACTAGCTCATGATGACAGTTAGTTTAGTGATGATATTTAAGAAATAGTACCAAAATAAAAAGGAGACAAAGAGTACCCCATTATTAGCGATTCAAAGTTATAACTGAATTACTAAGTGTCTTGAAGCCAATAAGTTAGTGACCAAAAATACTGCTCTAAATGGGCTAGTATCAATTAGATAATTGAAACCACACTAATATAAAGTGCTTAAAGGAATTGTTCAGTATAAAAGTAAAAACTGGGTAAATAGGCTGTGCAAAATAAAACATGTTTTCAATATAGTTAGTTGGGCAAAAATGTAATGTATAAAGGCTGGAGTGACTGTAAGTCTAACATAACAGAACATTACTTCCTGCTTTTCAGCTCTCTTTTGTTTACACTGACTGGTTACCCTGGTTACCAGGAAGTAACCAATCAGTGAATTGAGGGAGGGCCACATTGGTCATAACTGAGCTGAATGCTGAGGATCAATTGCAAACTCACTGAACATTTATGTACCATTAGTGATGGGCGAATCTCACCCGTTTAGCTGAAAAATTCGCGAAACGACGTGTGTCTCGTCGTTTCCGACGCGCGTCGCGTCATTTTCGTCGATTCGCATCATTTTCAGAACGCGTTGCGTTGTTTCCAACG
>CM044432.1:191840182-191853673 GCA_024363595.1 Xenopus borealis
GATGGACATTGCCAGTTCATAGTCTTTATTTATGAACACCGATTGCTCCCCTGTTGCCTTGCAAGATGCTTACAGGGCTCTGCATAAAAGCCCATGGGACTAGTCTGATGTCATTGGGGGTGTGGCCATTGTAGATTTTCAACAGGCAATGCACTGTAAGGACTATTCCCTAGTTTCTAGTCATCTATAGATAGTATTTAAAGCAGAACTGTCCCCCACACAATAAAAAATAAAACATGAAACTTCAATAAATGTTTTTAATTCAAACATCCATAACTGTTATAAATGCATTTGAAAGGCTGAGCTGTCAGTCATATATTATCAGTCATAGAGGCAGGGCAGTCAATTAATTTCACTTTCCATTCAGAACTTATTAGATATCACTCCTCTTCTTTCATTCTCCCTCCCTCCTCACCCTCTAATTGTGTATCCTGTGCATGGGCATGGACATTAAGTTCCCCCATTAGGGTCCATACACAAGATTTTGGGGGTGATACGTTCCTTAAAAGAACAGTACAACCAAAAAATTTAAATGACAATATAAGGTACTGTTGCTCTTCAATGGTGTGTGTTTCCAAAACACAACCACAGTTTACATATAGCAGCACAAGCTGCTGTGTAGCCATGAGGGCAGCCATTCAAACACAGGTTACACAGAAGATAACATAAGTACTACTATAGTTTATATAAACAAGCTGCTGTGTAGCCATGGGGGCAGCCATTCAAGCACAGGATACACAGTAGATAACAGATAAGTACTACTATAGTTTATATAAACAAGCTGCTGTGTAGCCATGGGGGCAGCCATTCAAGCACAGAATACACAGTAGATAACAGATAAGTACTACTATAGTTTATATAAACAAGCTGCTGTATAGCCATGGGGGCAGCCATTCAAGCACAGGATACACAGTAGATAACAGATAAGTACTACTATAGTTTATATAAACAAGCTGCTGTGTAGCCATGGGGCAGCCATTCAAGCACAGGATACACAGTAGATAACAGATAAGTACTACTATAGTAAATATAAACAAGCTGCTGTGTAGCCATGGGGGCAAACTTTCAGGCACAGGATACCCAGTAGATAACAGATATGTTCTGAAGAATCCCATTATATTCTACAGAGCTTATCTGTCATCTGCTGTGTATCTTGTGGGGGCAGCCATTCAAGTACGATATACATTAGATAACAGATAAGCACTGCATAATCCAATTTTACGACATATCTGCTATCAGCTGTATAGCCTGTGCCTTTTATTCTTTTTCAGCTTTGAATGGCTGCCCTTCAAACAGTACATTAAGGGGCATTTTTACTATTGGTCAAATTGAAAAAAATTTGAAATTCGACCATGTGAATAGGTAGGGAAGTAAAATCCTTTTTTACCGCAATTCGATTGGTCGAACGATCGAATAGGAAATATTCGTACGATCGATAAATAGTCCGAATCGGTCAATTCAAAGATTTTTTTCGATTGATCGAATATTTTTTTGTGGACACTCCAGTGCAGCACCATTCAGCATTTACTGGCATTTAATCTTACCACGCCTGTACTTTTTCATTTTTCATTGAATATTTTCTATTCGATCAAAAATAATGAAACCCAATTCAGTAGCTGGCGAACTAGGGGGTCGAATAAAAATTTAAAGGGGAAGTACTTTGCCAGTCGAATAGTCAAATGAAATTTTATTCGAATTATTCGATTCGATCGAGTTTTCACAATTCACTGGTCGAAGTAGTCTTCAAAAACAATCGAAAATTCAAATTTGAATCTTTTTGAAAATTCGATCGAACTTCAAATCCTTCATGTGACTTTAGTAAATCTGCCCCTAAATGTACAGCTTTAGGATCTGTTATTCGGAAACCCGTTATCCAGAATTATAAAAAGGAATCTCCCAAATAATCTCCCAAATCTACATTTTAAAAAATGATTTCCTTTTTCTGTGTACTAATGAAACAGTAGCTTGTTCTTGATCCCAACTAAGACATAATTAATCCTATTGTGTTTATTTACTATTGTCATGATTTTCTAGTAGACTTATAGTATGAAGATTGAAATTACAAAAAGATCTGTTATCTGGAAAGCCCCAGGTCCCAGGAATTCTGGACAACAGGTCCCATACCTGCATTATATCAGTGTAACAATTCTGACTAATAGACATGCATAAGCTTAAAATAAACTCTATGGTAATATATTGGAATTTTAAGAAAGTTTGAAACTGAAAACAAGTCTCATTCAGCATCTGGTATTTGTAGTTTATCTTACGGTTGGCAAGTGAGAAGATAAGGGCATACAGTGGTGTGTGCACACCAGCACATGGGCATCACCAATGTTGGGTTTTTTTAACCTGTCAGGTTTTTTTTCAAATATCAAATGCAGAGTTTAGTAAATAAAGCTAAATGAGTGTTTTTCAGGAATGTGAACCCTGGAGCTAAACTGCACAAGCCTCTTGTGATTTGGACCTGCTTCATTGTTTAGACAGCCCAGTAAAACAACAGACGTACCCAGCCATTCCCTCTTTCCCACTGTCCACAAGATTTCAATAATTTTATCTGAAATTCCATTATAATTCTCAAGGTCAAATACGTCAGACAGAAACTCTCTGCCGTTATTCCCTCCTATGTGTTACATATGAAATTATCCCCTAATACACACAATTACAGTACATTAAATACAAATAGATTACACTCCACCCCCCCCCCCCATTTTTCTCTCTTGCTAATGGTGTTTATATTTTTAAATAATTTGCTACATTTCTTTAAGCAGTCAAGATTTCCCTCACTCATTTCATGCGCAGCTTAGACAAAAATCATGTTTTATTTCTTATGCTTTCTAAGCAACAGATATACTGAAGATGGAGATAGATGGATAATTTTATTTGGGGATACTGGAATAGCACAGATAAATGGTTTTGCAATTTTCATTTTGATTTTGCTGTATTATTCTCTCTTTTCTTGCACTGCTGTCACAGCAAACTTTTCACACTTTTCTGCACGTCAATATTTGAGAACACGGTACTTGTGGGTGCTCCCAGACCTTCAATCTCCCAAATTTCTGGCTGTACTTTGAGTGATTCTGTTGCCATATCTGTATTTATGTCCATTGTTGTCCACGATCACGTCAAGGCTAACTTTTATATATTTTATTCTTAGGAAGATGATGTCTAACAGCTGGGAGATGTATAAAATGTTCAACAATAGCCAATTAATACTCTCCCATGGGTGGCTATTTAGTTATATTTTAATATGTTTTTATGATACTATTTAAGCTTATTCACCACATTAAATGTGATTGTTGCACATGGGTAAATATGGTTGGTGACTACGGATGGGCAAATTTATTAGCCAGCAGCGAATTCGCGGCGAATTCTCGTGATTCACCGACGGCAAATAAATTCGGGCAAAAAAATTCGCCTGGAAAAAAATAAAAAGAGACGTGCAACGAGAATAAAGCAACATACGACGAAAACGACGCAGCGCGTGACAAAAACGACGCGACACGCGTCAAAAGTGAAATGCACGTCATCTCGCAAATTCTTCGGCAAAGCGAATCTGCCTAGATTTGCCCATCATTATTGGTGACCCCTGCTGTAGACAATGTTGACAGGCACTACTTGGTCTTCATCACTTTCCAATTTTGAATTTAAAATATTTGTTCTTACTTAAGCTAGCAACAAGGTGGCAGTTTTAACAACAAACTGACTGGAAGATGAGCATAAGTTGAAGATTCAATTGAGAGTTGAGAAAATATATATATAATATAAATATATAGAAAAAATGCACTGGTTTACTGTATTCCAACTAGACTAGACTAGATTCAGTTCAGTGAGGAAAATGGTCTATAACGTGAAAACTCCTTCAATTTGAGGGGAAAATGTTCTGCTAATTTAGTTACAGTTTTTTTTTACCATCAATAGAGTTTGCAAACAAGATACGTTTTTCTGAATTTAATAGTATCTCAAATTGAATCTCGTCCATGAGTTTTCACATGAGTTTTTCGTTATCTATATTTCTTGAAGAAGTAGGTAGATTTTATATACAGGTATTGGACCTGTTATCCAGGATGCATGGGACCTGGGGTTTTCAAGATAATGGATCTTTCCGTAATTTGGATCTTCATAAATTAAGTCTACTAGAAAATCATGTAAACTTTAAATAAACCCAATAGGCTGGTTTTGCTTCCAATAAATATTAATCATATCTTGGTTGGAATCAAGTACAAGCTATTGTTTTAGTATTACAGAGAAAAAAGGAATATTTAAAAAAAAAAAAAAATTGATTATAATGGAGTCTATGGGAGATGGCCCATGGACATTTTTAAGTAAAATATAGATGTTACTTGAGAAGATTTTCATTTTCATTTAGCAGTTATGGTTGGTTCTGTTGACTATGTCTGTCTATGGTTTGAAGGATGTATCATATGAGATTGGTCATTAAGAGTTCTGGTTTTACATTTATACATTATAGTCAGTTAACTATTTTCACAGCTGTGTAAGCAGGGGAAATTTGTTATCCTATCTTATATGTTTTTCTGGTGTTGAATACATCACATATGGTGAAACAAGACCAATCATTATGAAACAACAATTCCTACATTCACTGCATGACAGATCATGACTCAAACAAGACATGAATGGCTTCTTTCCAAGAACCATTATTGCTAGTGTTCATTGTAAAACAAATGTCATCGCTGTGCCATTTTACATTTACATTTTCAAAAAGAAGATATGTCAGTCAAGTTCTCTTTGCTCCCAGAATTGTTTTCTATGCTTTAGTCAATATAGATAAGCAAAAATAAATACATTAATATTATGTAAACGTAAATAAATAAACAAATGTTTAATGTAAAGCATAAGGGTAAAAGTAAAATAAGAAATATAAATAAATAAATTAGAATATAACACTTAAATATCTAAATATTTACCTAGTATTGATTTTGATTCATCAAAAGACTTCAAATCATTTATGGATACTCTAATCTTGTCAAGAGTTTGTCACGGTCGGCACCCAAACCAGAACAGATGCAAAGCACCCTGGTCTCAGCTTGTGCTTCACCAGTAGTGTGACCATCTTTGGCCTGGGGAGGAGCCCACAGCTACTCAGATGCCACCTGGACTTAACAAGAGGTGCAGGTGAAAGTTCTGGCTAGCAAGGGGCATGACAGTAAAGCAAAGCTTTTGGAAAGAAGGTCACTGGACAGGATAAAGGCAGATAACATAGTCAGATCAGGCTGGGTCAGGACAGGTGGAACACAGATGGCCAAGGTCAAAACCAGGAAGATTAGCAGCGGGATCAGGAAGGATCAGAGTCAGATAACAGGCAATGGAGATCAGATCAGAATGGCCAGGCAGGCAGGGTCTGATTACAGAGTGTAGAATAGTCAGGACCACAGAAGTCAGGAGCTGTCAAAATCAGGCAGGGGTTACAACAGGAATCAGGAGTCACAGACCAAACAGCACAGGCACCAGAAACTGAGAAAGCAGAACCTATAAAGGGCAATGTAATAATCCAAAATGTCCCTTTAAATACTTTGAATGTGGTGCCATTTTGCGCTGATGTCATTACGTCAGTGTGCGCGCACGCCTTAGAAACTGGCACAGAAGAGGAGGATTGCAGCTGCACCACTAGACCACCATGGCAAGTAGTTTTTATTACAGAGTTGTAGCGAGACCATGTTATACTTTGATCCATATATTTCATATATTGGTATAACTATTATTATGGCACACAGTTTAGAACTAAACACAATTAATATGGGATATCATTCATATGATGATTAACATGGAATTAATATGGAATTTAGCCAGAAGGAAAAAAAATTCTGTTTTTATGTTTGCTTGTAACAATACTTTAATGTTAATTTGGTGTTTATACAAATGGCCTGCAGGTGTCACTGTGCATACACAGGACTTTCTGTACAGCTTGAAAGTGAAAGTAATATTTACTGCTGTCATGTAATGGCTGCATGACCTGCTAATAAAGCATTGTTCTACTCTCCTCATCCTCGGCTACCAAACACAACAAATGGCGACAAGGATGTCTTTTCTGCCTCTTCAGCAGCCTGCACCTTTTCTACCAAACCCTGGTGAGCCTACCATACCTTTTACTGCTTGGAGCCGTATAATTGATAATTACATTATTGCTGCTGACCAAGGGGAGATTTCTGCAGCTAGAAAGCGTGCTTTACTTATTCATTGCCTGGGGGTAGAGGGACAGCGTATATTATATACATTACTATCACCTGATGATACTTATGAAACTGCTCTTACTGCTATAAAGAACTTTTTTGTGCCAAAAGTAAATGTGATTGCTGAAAGATATAAATTCCGCCAATGTGGACAGCGTAATGGTAAATCCACGGAACATTTTGTAGCAACTTTGAGAGAGTTGGTTGTTACCTGTGAGTTTGGGAATCTAACAGATGAAATGCTAAGAGACCAAATAGTAGAAAAAACAAACTCATCACGTATTAGAGAGAGACTGCTCCTAGAGCAAGATGTAACCCTTGCAATGGCTATTACAGTTGCTAGCCAAATTGAAACAGCTGTGGCAGAGGCTAAAACTCTGAGTCAGGGAACTGCTGGGAATGTACAGATTGTGAATTCAAAACTGTGGACTAATAATACGCAGTCACAGGAAAAATACAGTGCTAAGGAAAGGGATTCACTGCAAAACCGTGCAACGAATACAAATATAAAATACTGCTTTCGCTGTGGTTCAACACAACACCTTGCAAACTATGCTAAATGTCCAGCAAAAGCTATACAGTGCTGCAAATGTTTAAAGCCAGGTCACTTTGCTACGGTCTGTCGTAGTTCTACTAAATATGTTCATGAACTTACTACTACAAATGTTACAGTATTAAGTGTGGATAAAGCTGGTACATTTATTCCAGACAAGTTTATATGCACTGTTAGTGTCAGTACTGCTTCTGCTGACAAGGAGCACTCCATTAACCTGATGCTTGATACAGGTTCAGCTGTTTCAATACTACGAAAGGATATTTTCTTGAAATACGTTGCAAAAGATACGCTTGGTGCACCTGCCCTGAGACTGGTCAGTTACTTAAAGGATCCAATCCCTGTGCTTGGTTGCTTGCCAGTGACTGTACAATTTAAATCAAATACTGCAAAATGTGACTTTTACATTTTGAATAAAGGTACCGCTATACTTGGAAGGGATCTCTTTGCTGCATTAAACCTACAATTAGTTGATGGTCTCATTACTACAGCACCAGTGCCTGCCACACAGCCTGTATCTAAAATTTCACCACAAAGCAACACATCACTTGGCTGTGCAAAGAACTTTGTACACAAAGTTAAGTTGACACCAGATGTAAAACCATTACGCCAGAAATTGAGGTTGATGGCCCTATTCTATAAGGGAGACTGTATCACAGGAACTACATAACTACAGAGCAACATGCCATGAAACAACCCAAGCATCTCCAGCTGAATTATTACATGGCAGACAGATGTGCACTAAGTTACATGTTGGAGACGTCAAACTTCCACCAAAGACTATTCCTACAAAATCATCTACTGCTGACATTGTGAAACATCACCAAGTCAAATGCAAGGCTTCTACTGATAGAAAACATGGTGCAAGAGTAGTACACTTTCAGCCTGGATCTTTAGTCAGAATTAAGAATCCAGGAATACTGAAACAAGGACAATCTAAATTTACTACACCACTTGTAGTGAAACGCCAGCGAGGACCATACACATATGAACTGTCTGATGGATGCATATGGAATGCAAGTCTTGCTCCTGCTAGACATGACTTTGGAGATGTTCCATTTGATGAAGGAAATTTCCCTACTCCTAATGCCAACCGCAATAGGACAGAAGAAAGTGAACCTATAAGACATACTGAGAGAATCAGGAAACTACCTGCATGGACCAAGGACTATGTCATGTGAAGAATATATATTGTTTTAAGATATATACAGTTTAATTGTTACTGTTTATATATTTGTCCAAATGCTTTTCTACTATAGAGGGGAATATATGGTGTTTATACAAATTGCCTGCAGGTGTCACTGTGAAAGTAAGATTTACTGCTATGATGTAATGGCTGTATGACCTGCTAATAAAGCACTTATCTACTCTCCTCATCCTCGGCTACCAAACACAACATTTAATTAATTAGAATACATCTATGTTAACAACACATCATACTGGAATTTTAAGTTTAATGGGCATATATATATATATATATATATATATATATATATATATATATATATATATATATATACACACAACGTGTACCTGGGTGCAATCCTTAAAATATAATATCAAACATGACCATAGAAGGAGCACTCGCAGGTCTTAAGTATAAAAAAAAATGTATTAAGGAGCACAAAAAACTGACTAGGAACACCAGAAAGTTTTTTGTGCTCCTTAATAAAAAGAATTTTTGATACTGTATGTAAAAAACCTGATTGAAAACATTTGTAAAAAAAAATCTAATTTGTGACTTTACAAATTCGAAAACTCGAAAATGTAGAATTAAAAAATGGCTTTAATTTTGCCTAGACAACACCCATTCACTTCAACAGGACCTTGCCAGCTTTTAGATTTTTTTTTTTACTTTCAAGTTTTTTTTGCTTGATAAATACCAGACAGCCAAGTTTTTGAAAATATAATTCGAATGTGTGAGGTTTTTGTGCAGAAAAATTAAATTGTGATTTTTTTTAAAGTAAATTTAAGACATGGTATGACCAACTTCCCAACTCAACTGTTGCCACCTCTGCCCAGTCCACATAGCCCCCATAACCACTGCTAGGTCCACACAATTTTCTTCATCTCCATCTGATTGCACCAAAGTCACATCTCTCTACAAGTGCAAGATCAACAAGTGGAAAAAAACTTGCATCCTTTAAGTACTAGCATCTGGGTCATAGTGGCATTAAGAACAATGTGCCCACCAACACTAGTAACCAAGTAAGAGGGCTGTGTTTAATGAAATCTTGTTTAAACATTGCATACAAGGTGCCTAGAAACAATAGTTTTGTGATTATTTTATGAAAACAATTGCAGCCATTAAATAAAGGCTAAAAACAGAAAACCATAAGAACAAAGATTCAGAATGCTCAGAAAGGAAAATAAACCGCATTTTCGCCTGTTTTTGAATGTTTCAAGAGCCAGGAGTATTCCATGGATTAACATATTAAATGTATTTAAAAGTACAGATGAGAAGAAAAATATACTCAGAGGAAAGCCAAAGACATTGGTGTGTTGTGCAGATCATAGATGGGAATGTTGACCAAATAATTGCTTTTTATGCAAAACAATCAACTAATTAAGTTAATACACTACTACCTCTCCACGGAAACTTTTATCCTCTTAAGAAAGTATGCACGCAGAGACATTCATTTTAAGCAATTAATCTGATCCCCAGCCCTGTGGAGATTGAAAGCAAAAGACATTATTAAGACTAGATATTAACTTAATAGCTGATGATACCATGCTCATCAAAAAAACCCTGAGAAAGCATCAGAGAAACAGATATTTCAGTTCTAGTACATTGCACAGCTGCATATCATCAGATCAGCTTACTTGGGTCATAAAGATTATTTGTACATTAGAGTATTCATCAGGTTTAGCGGAAAAGAGAGCCATGCATTTATTAATTACACAAGTCTGACTCAATGAACTCTTGCAAGAAGGGATATTTTTCTGGTTTTCATTTAGAATTAAGTACCACAAACTCAAAAAAGAAAAAGTTTGCATAACTGATACTCTATCCTGATATACAAGACAAAACAGGACACCCAAAATCATTGTACACATATATTTAATAAAATAAAAAGTAGGGATGAGCAAATGTATTCGCCAGCCATGGATTTGCGGCAAAATTTCGTACTTTTTTCGTGAAAAATTTGCTGCACCAAAAAAGTTGAGACAAAAAAAAAAGTCAACACAACAAATAACATCCATTGACTTTACTGCATATGGAGTAAGAAATTTTTTTTCATGAGACAAAAAAATTGCAGAGACAAAAAAGTCCTCATAAGAAAAAATGTCCCTTTACTTTATAAGAACTCAACCCCCCACTAATAAAAACCACTACCCAGAACCCTATATAGCACCCTCCATGCTCCCCCCACAGACGTGATAACACCTATACTGTAAATGCCCCTAATCCTTTACTTGCCTATAGTTACAGAGTACGCACAGCAGAGCTCATGGGCGCCATCATCCGACTCTTCGGTATTCTACAGGTCATCTTCCTTCCCTTCTGGCAAGCTTGGGAGTGGGATTGAGAGATTTGGGGAGGTGTTACGGTTCTGATGAACTGAGGGAACAGTCTGATGAACTAATTATGCTGTAACCCCTATACTATACATATCAGATTGAATTTTACCCTTTCTATTAATTGTTTTTAATTGGTTTTATCAGTATTCCCCCACAATTGATGCATTTTTATGTGACAATAAAAGTTATATTTTAATAGTTTCCTATTTACGGATTATATGTCATAGGTCCAATCATGTAATACCAACCACAAGAAGCACTTTGCACTTTAAAGTTCTTTTTTTGTAATGAATTACACATGAATTCACACTTTATTTATCATAAAGGTTAATTACACCAATCATGATTGTCAATTTTTTCACTATGAATTTTTGATCACATAGATTTTGTGGAAGTATAAACCCATATTTGACTTACAATAGATTGTGCGACGTCATATACTCCTCTGTTCTGTCTCTCTCTTTGAGCTTTATAATATTTATGTATTTATAGGAGTTGTCGGCACATCTACTCCGAGCAGCATATTAGCCCTCGGTTAAGGGGTTTCCTTAGGGAATGACATTTTGGTTAGAAGGTGAGGCAAACAATATATATATATTTTTTCTGTATAAGCAGTATACATGTTGTTATAGTTTTCTTTTAATTAAGTTTGAATGAATCAAAATCAACATGTAACAAAATATTTTTGATGTGCAACAGTTTTTTCTAACCCATTTGAGTCTATAAAATTGGGAGTCCAGTGCACAGAGCAACTCTCAATTTTGGAGCTTTCATTTTATGACTCTCACTGTGTTCTAGCAACCCTAGCATATTGAATTACAGGTATGGAAGCTGTTATCCAGAATGCATGGTATCTTGGATGAACTGTTAAGGGATCTTTCCATAATTTGCATCTTCAAACTTTAACTCTCCTAGAAAATAATGTAAACATTAGATAAACCCAATAGGCTGGTTTTGTTCCAATAAGGATTATTATCTCATGGTTGGGATCAAGTACAAGCTAATGTTTTATTATTACACAGAAAAAGGAAATAACTTAAAAAAATGTAGAGGATCTCTTTATAATGGAGTCTATGGGAGGTGGCCTTTCCATAATTCTTAGATTTCTGGATAATGGACCCCATACCTGTACCAGTATTTTGGATCATACAGGAAACCTTTTCTGATGACACCATAAAAAATGTTTAATTGGCTTCAGAGAGAAAAATAGGTTCAACATTATGTTATATTTCTTTACAGTAATAATATATATTCCAAAGTTGGGTACTGGCCTGGCAACCAATAGTAACCAAGCAGCAGGTTGCATTTCCAGCTGTAGCATCCGATTTGATATGGTTTTCTAGGCCTGGACCTTTTATTTTCTTACCCTGCATGTTTCTCAGAGTCAACAACCCATAGCAACCAGACTGCTCAACATTATTAAATAACTATAACTAACTATAATTATTCATGCTCACACAATGTACTAGAATTTGTCTTAATTAATAAAACAACTTCTTAGAAGAAAAAAAAATAGAGATTAGCGTTCTCATTCTTCTTATTCTCATTCTTATATTCTTATAATACAGTACGTCTCAACTTCTTGGAAAGATGACATTTTAATAAATAAAAACATCTCATGAATCATACACTGTCTCCCTCTCTGACCTTTTCTCCTTTCATTTGCTGTCACATATTTCAGATTCTTCTTATTGGGATTTGATTTGAGAAAACATAATAATGCAAGTTCTTATTCATAAATTGCCCATTAATTTCTTTACTCCATTGCATTACAGCACTCTCCTTTAAGGGGATATTGTCTCGTTATTTTGTGGCCCACTGGCTAGAATGCTCATAACAATATCTGTTCTCTGTTCAAAATACATTTGAAAAAGTTTATTCTCATGGGATGTATCTAAATGTCAGGTTTTCCTACAAACTCTCTTAGTTTGTTAAACAATAAAAGTGCAGATACACTATATAGACAATAGTTTGTGGACACCTGTCTGTCAAACATCTCAGTTAGTGACAAGTGAATTTGTCCTCTTCTGCTTTGCCAAATAATTCTCGAAATAAAAAAATCCACAAAACAGGACACGTACGACAATGTTTTTCACTCTAAATGCATTAAAGTCAAATGCCATTTTTTTTTCCCCTAAGGCAACTTTTACGTCCAAATGCATTAGTCAATGGGCGTTTATTTTTGTCACTGAATTTTTTCAGTTGCATCAACTTTTTTGTCTCATCAACTTTTTTGTCACATCAACTTTTTTGTCGCAGCAAAATTTCTGTAGCAAATTTTTGCAGATACCGAAATATGGAATTTCACAGCAAATCCATGGCTGACAAAACATTCACCCATCACTAATCTCAGTACAAAACCAAGGGTATATGAAGTTGGTCCTCTCTTTTCTGCCCTATTCCTTCTACTCTCCTGGGAAGACTTTACACTAGGGGGTTATTTCCTAAACTCTGAAAATTTTTCAATATTTTCTTAAAACTACTCTGACCAAATTGCTGCTAAGTTTTTACCATATCAATAAATGTTCACAGAAAAAAATCTCACATGGGAAAAGACTTCATAAAATCGTGAAAAAACAAACAGAATCTTGTAACTGTTTCAGATCACTTAAAAAAAACACACAAAATCATTGAATTATTGCATGAAACCCCACACAGCTCAGTATATCTTTCAGTTGTTAAGCAGGAAATCTGCCATTGACTTCTACATGAACTGGACAGGTTTGAGTTGGAGCACTTTTATATTCAGATGTTTAACACCATAGGGGTTTAATACTTCATGAAAAATTTTAGTTTTTTCTACCGCACTACATAAATAAGCCCCTAGATGTCAGAACATCGTTAGTAGTGATTAGCAAAAATGTTCACCAAATTTCACTGCAAAAATGATGCACATAGACTCTAATGGGTGACAAAGTTTGTTGTACATCAAAAAAGTTGTTGCCCATAGACTTCATTGCATTTCAGCAAATTTTTACTGTTTCGATAATTTTCAGAGAAGCAAAACGGGTCAGATTCGCCCCTCAATATTCCTGGGATCTTTTTACCTTTGAGTTGGGCATTGATGTTGTGGATCAGGCCTGCCTATATTCTCATTTCTATTCATCCCATGTTTAGTTGAGTTGAGGTCAGGACTTTGCATGCCAAGGTTGCATGACAGGTTTATCCACCTCATTCCTGAAAACCCCTTTTTATGGACCTTCATGAGCTTAACCTGCTAAAATAGTA
>CM044432.1:191855421-191871369 GCA_024363595.1 Xenopus borealis
ACAGTACATTATATTTTCATTATGGTACAACACTTTTTTGGTGTTGCTGTTCCTTTAAATACACCCTAGATTATATTTTAGCCCTAGCGTCAAATGGCCCCATTTGAAATAAAAATTCTAAAGTATCTGTTAAATGGTTTACATTGTTTTATTATGCCCACATGTCCTAAATTAAAATAGCAACCTGTATCTAAGGCTTAAAAAGTCATGGGAAACTCCTGGCCTTTATGCACTACTTTCAGTCCTCTTGTCGATGTTAAACTGCAACTACCACAATAGTCAAAATAGTCAAAACAATTTGGAAATATTGGCCCGTTGTAATTCACAGGGTTGGATTTGTGGAAATCCCTGGGCCTAGGGTGGCAGGATTTTAGGGGAACGGCATGCCATCCAGTCATGTCTGCATTGGCTTGGAAGTGCAGGAGATAGTTTTTTACATTTCCCATGCGTCAATCCCCAGTGCTCCAGATCTGATGATGAAAATTTGATGTGCATGTGAATGAAAGGGGGTAGGGGTAGGGGTGAGGAATGACAATGGCAATTCAGCAATGGATATGATAGATTGCTATGCTCCTTGTATAATCATTGAATAGAATAGGTGTTGCCTAATTAGTTATGTTAATGAGTTAGGTAACACATCCAAAGCAATTAGCAATTAAACCTTCTGAGTAAAGACATTGGAAGACCATGCAGAGAGTATGAACCTCTTGGATATTATTTAGTATCTATATTTCACCAACACTTATTTTCCAGCCATGGGAAGTAAGGGATCAGGTGTTAATAAAATAACATTAGAGAATGTATCCATTCATATGACCTTGCTGTCTGTTTCTGCACTTTGTATGTCAGTACATTTTTCACGTTTTATTGGTTTAAACTAAGCTAGCCTAGTCAGCCTAAATTGTGCTTTTTAAATGCATCAGAGGGGATAAAAGCTGCATACACAGCTTCCCGCTAAAGCATTCCGTATATTTTTCATTTCGTAGTGTAGAGGGATATGTTTTGTAATAAAATAAGGTCTTTGAAAAAAGTGCCACGTAATCAAATGTAATGAAATATATCAGGATTGTGGGCCTTGACCAAAATACATTTGCAGCGAAACCAAATGTTTCAAAGGGACTTGGTTATTTTCTAACATTTGTTTAAAATGTAAGCCTCCTTTCCATGGTATTCCATGGTCATGATATCTAAAGCTGACCATATTTTGACTTCTCAGCTGAGTTCACACAGGCCAACATATACGGTGAAAAAAAATTGTGTTTTTTGCTGATATTTTATAATATTTTATTCAGATATTGATCAATGCCAAATTATTTAATTTGGGAATAATGCATCAGGCTGGACTCATAATCCTCTATGAATCTATTATGTGGACGTAGCTCTGGCCAAGCAATTTGGTCAAACCTATTTTGTTTACCCTTTGAATGGCAAAGTCAAGTAAAGATGTACTAAATACTGACAAACATAACCCTACAGAGCTCTGTCAGAGTGTGGGGCTTGGAGCTTGAGCTACACAGACCACAAGGTATCCAGGATGAAACAGATGCAACTGTGGAAGCTATCAATGTGTCAGAGCAAACTATGAATACCATTGTGCTAGTCCCCATGTGCATCCCAGTAAGTGACTGTCAGGTCTGCCAGGAGCGCCCCCGTCGGCGCGTCTTGCCTGTCCAGCAGTCATGGAAGAGAATCCAAGATGGCAGCACCCATCTTCTACACGTGGGTATTGGTGCTGGCGCAGGACATCACGTGGTGACGTCATGAACCGGCGCAAAATTCAAATAAAAAGATACTCTGGACACGGGTTCAATGCCCAAGTATAGTGTTTGTTTTAGACATCCCTGGGTGCTCTGTTATTCTTGTTGGACTAATTTGGACTTTGACCTTGCCTGTTGATCAACTTTGCTTATCTGCCTGCCTTTTGAACTCTTGCCTGGACTTTGATCACTATATTGCCTGAACCCTTGCCTATACCTTGAATCTGTAATTTAACCCTAAAAGCTTGCACCTTGGTCCTGACAACTCCCCTGATAGGCCCCCTTACAATGACCCACCAAGGGGAATAACTGACCCTACAGTATCTGAGGACAGATTTTTGTTGAATGCTTTCATGAAACTGTGATGAAAGACACTCGTCAAAATTATTCGAACACAAGTTCTTCAATTTGTTTTGCAAATTTTTCCCATTTTATCACTGTTTCACAAATTATTTGGTGAAGTGAAATGGGAGAGATTCTCCCATCACTATTAGTAAGTCCTTCAAGTTTTGATTGGGACTGTGATATACTGTAATATAACTGTGATACAATTGTGTTAAATAAACTGTCTGTGGGATATCTAATAGTGAATTAGATAGGTCCCCACTTGTCCCCAATGCAGGAGTGTGTTACCTATGAGATTCCCAATTTCTTTTTCTTCAGTTATTTGTAAGGTCTAGAACATTGATCCCCAACCAGTAGCTTGTGAGCAACATGTTGCTCTCCAACCCCTTGGATGTTGCTTCCAGTGGCCTCAAAGCAGGTGCTTATTTTTGAATTACAGGCTTAGAGGCAAGTTTTGGTTGCATAAAAAACAGATGTCCTGCCAAACATTCTCTCCTATAGGCTGCCAGTCCATATAGGGGTTACCAAAAAGCCAATCAGAGCTGTTATTTGACATCCACATGGATTCTTTCATGCTTGTGTTGCTCTCCAACTCTTTTTTTAAATTTAAATGTGGCTCACAAGCAAAAAAGGTTGGGGACCCCTGGTCTAGAAGGTATTTGTGCAACTTGTGTGTTTACATTTTCTTGGTGTACCTCAGTGCCCACTATGTGGAAGCACAGGGCTGTAAATCCCAGTTCTCAAAATCTTTAATTAGCAAAGAGGTTCAGGTTGCCTGATTGTGATAGAAAGTGCACCAAAATAAAGTGAGTGTTCCAAGTCATGGTTACAGACCATCCAAAGTCCACATATACAGTAGTTCCCAGTTTTGCCTGATCACCAGCAGTGAAGCAGCCTGTATCTTGTAGTGTAAGACAATTTAAGTGTACCAAGAAAAGTTTCCAGTTGGCATAGGGCTGGCTGTATGGAAAGGGCCATATTGTGTTGTGCATCTTCTTCCTCTCCCTAGCTTGTATATCTGAATGATGCCTAACCCTCCCCTCTTGGATGAGGCACTGCCCAATGCAGTCAATGCTCTATTTAAGGGGCTAGATGCAGGTCTCTGCACTAGGAAACTGAGTGCAATGTTCTGCAATAGCATTAGGCAGTGTGAGATGGTCATAAATGACCTCTACTGTGTAATTCAGATACAAGCTAAAGAATGTTTTGCTATTTTCCCATTTAATTTCAATAGCACCTAAACATTTTTACCCCCCAGTGTCACTTTGCATAATTATTAAAAGTATCATAAAAAACACATGCCACATATCAATGAAATAACATAAAAAGTACATTAAATCTTTCCTAGTATTAAAAGATATGGTTGACATTTGAATTGGCTGTTTAAAATATATTGAAAGAAATCCCTTCAAACACATGCACAAAGTTTCTAGATAAGAATCTATTTTTTTAACTTCATTTCAAATGAAGCTTGATATGTTCTGTGAGATTTCAGGTAGCAGGATACCCTAAAAAGAATAACAAATGCAGTTTCTTAACTGCAATATCCTTCATCCAGGGCCCTAAATCCCAGAACTGACCTGCATTTTTCTTTTACCATATCACAGTTCACTGAAATTTCTCTAATGTCAGTAGGCTGAAACTTTATGACCAGCTACATTGTCATGTCTTAGTGCTTCATTTACTTATTGCTTATTAATATAAGAAACTATTATCATTTAATGTTTAAAAGGACATTCATTAAGTATTGTGTAATGAGTTCAGAGCTGTAACGATGCAGATTTTCTTCCCACATTAGCTTGCCACACTTCATGAATTTTATTGTTTTTAGAACAATCTCGTTGGATGTAAGAGATCTATTTGACGAAGCCACATGACTTCCCAAGCATTTCTATAATATTTAAATATTTGTTAAGGTACTCTAATAGGGGGGGGGGGTTATTAATCAAAATGCAAATTCTTCAGATTTTATCAAATAAAAAAGTCTGACCAAACTAGAATTCACAATTTACCCTTATTTATCAATAAAAAAAGCACAAAAAAATTGTGTGAGCTAAATACACTACTTTTTTTTTCTCGATTGTTGCTTGAATACTGTAACTTTTTTTGGATTTTCACACCACAAAATTAGAATTTTTTGGATTTGATTCTCGAAATTTAAGATTTTTCGTGAAATTGGCAGAAAAGCCCTAAATGTGTGGATTATCATATACAACCTAAAACAGACAATATTATATTTTTCAAATTCAAATTGCAAATAGGACCTATGCCATTGACTTTTACAGGACCTTGACAGGTTGAAGATGGAGTATTTTTGGATTCGGACATTTTTAAAAAAATCCCTTTAATCTTTGAAACATATATGGGTTTTATTGGATAAATGCACCAATAAATTATTATTGTTTAAAAAACACATTTTTAATTGTTTAGTATTGAAAATACACTATTTTTATCTAATATTTTTTTTATATTTTTTAAAGAAACAGTAAAACAAACTGTTCATCAGCAGAAAACCTGAACAGAATCTACTGCAGTTATGAGGGTGAGCTCTTCCAAAATGCATTGAAGGTTGTAAACACAACACACAAGGGGGATCACACTATAAAAGTCAATTATGGATTTAAAAACGCAAATTTCCAGAGAAATTTGCGAATTGGCAAAAAATTTGCGAAACTAGCTGCGGCACGCTTTCGCCACGCGTCGCGTCGTTTTCGTCGCGTCGCGTCAAAAACGACGCACGACTCGTTTTTCCGGTGAATTTTCGCCAAGCGAAATTTCGCTGGTGATTCGCAAATTTATTCGCCAGCGGCGAATCGCGGGAATTCACCCCTGGTGAATAAATTGGCCCATCACTAAATGTGATGTTCTGACATGTTATATTTTTGTGAATAGCCTTGTATTGTAGTTTAATCCATGGCATACTACATCTATTGGCATATTAATATTATCTTCTTTCCAACATGGTTTGATAAATGTTTCACGGTATTGAAAAGTTGCTTAGAATTACATTTTCTTTCTTTATGCAAAAATGTATGTTTCAGTTGCAATTTGTTTTTGAGAAGTAAGTGATATCATGACTACATGAGGAGTCTCAATAATGCTAAACAAGCTATGGCCCACTAAAACATCTCCATGGTAGCAGACATTGAGTAAAGGGTCATGTACAGGGGGCATTTTTTTATATAATAGTAATTTAATATACACATTAAAGCAATCTGATTATATATAGTTCAATTTGCTGTGTGGAGGGACCAATAGAACCTCATCCAAAATGGCAACGTCCATGGTTCATCCATACTGTATATCATGCCCCGGCATAGTGAATAGACTACCCTGGCATGTGAAGGCATGTCATCGCACTGTGGTTTGGAGCTAAATTCAAAATAAAAGATGTCAAAGTTCCTGGTTTCAATGCCTGAATATAAATAAGTATTTATTTAAAAAGTTCCTGAGTGTCATTACAATTTGATTGATTAACCAATGCCTGACCTCTTCCTTGGATTTTGACTTTTGGCTAATTGCTGCCTGCCCAGATCTCTGCCCAAAATTGAATTCTCTTTTAAACCTTCAGATACTGCATAATGGACGTTCTGTGTACAGATACCTCCTTGGTCCCAACTCCAACCATCTTGAGTCCCTAGACCCTGACTGTAACGGCACCATGCAAAATGAGGATGTGAGCATAGGGTAGGACTTACACAAACACAACTCCTTGAAGGGAATACTGTTTTTTATTGTAGCAACTTCAATGTCACAGGTTTTCCTCAGAGTCTAGATTGTAGCCAGCCAGTATACACTAGTTCTGCTTGTGAATGATGTCAGGGATGGGCACTGCTATTGCTGGAGCATGTGCATACAGCTGCGATGGCTTACAGCTGGGTAGTCTCTGAGGTCTTCCATGTATGTAAAAAGACTAATGAACTAATGAACTGGAATTCTTGAAATCCACCTTTGTAAGTCAGAAAGTGAACAGCCCCTGACATAAATGCAGAACAGGGTTTGATTCTACCTACCAACCAAAAAGGCAGCTTCTAACAGAGACCAATCACATGATAGGCCAAGGGGGCATTATAGGGACCAATCTAATCATGAATGTAATGGTGCCAAAAACAGAATACTGTTGGGCCAATTGGATGCCATTTGGTGAGCATGTCCTGTTTAGTCTAAATGTAGTATTCTGATGATAGGGTTATCTATGGGGCAGATTTACTAAATTAACGTGAATAATTAGAAGTTCGATCAAATTTTAAATAAATTTGAATCTTTGAATATGCAAATTAGGCAAATTCGACCATCGAATATTCAAATTTGAATAATTTGAATATTCAAATAAAATGTTATTCGACTATTCGATGGTCGAATTTCTTCCCCTTTAAATTTTTATTCGACCACCTACTTCGCCAGAACCAAGCTTAACCACAATTAAATCGTTCAAATTGATTGATCAATTGAATCTTTTTTTATTTGATTGTTCGATCAATCGAATTGCGGTAAAGTACTTCGAATTTGATAGTCAAATTCGAAGGATTTTGCTTCCCTTTTATTCATATGGTCGAATTTGATTTTTTTTTAATTCGAAATTCGACCAATGATAAATCTGCCCCTATGTTTAGTGAGTTATAGAGGATTCTTGTTTGTTTGCCCTCACAGTTGGGGTCAACTCCCTGGGGATAACAGGAATCCCGGCTTGCTACGCATCTATAACATATGCGTGTTGAGTTGGCATTTTCCCTGCAAATTAAAATGTGTTTTATCACAATTACACCTGCCTGCTTCAAAGCTGGTTACATGCAAATGAATAGATGCTTATACTCAAAAGATCTTGATCTTGCCGGAGGGATTTTGCTTTTTTTAAATGAAAAAAGCTGGGCAGTTTTACAATCCCTAACGCAAGTTCTAAATTGCCAGCATTATAATTTGTTTTACAACATTGCCCTTATTGTACAACTCCAATTTAATTATAATGAGTAAACAGAGATGCTGTCAAGCTATAAATAACATTCCAAATATCCAGTAAACCTTAAATGCCATTTTTCAAGTTTGTCTTCTTTAGCTACCTTCATGACCATTATTATGAAACATCCCTTGCCAGGAGCTCCCAGTGCCAAGGTTAACAGCATAAAAATATTCCTTTTTTCTGTTTGCAATGACCCTTATTCTGCAGAAGAAAATGGAGCAAGCCTTTCTCCTTCCATAACGCCTCAGTTAATGCCAAGCTGTCTTCAACTTGATTTTTCAGTCTTATAGGACGTTGGAGGATTTATTCAAAACCATGCAGCCCTCTAAAATAATCATTATCTTCTATATAATGGATAACATTATAGTCAGGGCACTTTCACTTACAGGCATGTCTGTCAAGAAGCACAATTTTTCAACCCTCCAGCCCAAATGACTTTTTTTTTCCCTCTTACTTACAGTAACCCAAAATGGAAACTATTTTTCTTTCATTATGAACTGTCACTTTTTCATCTTGGCAATATGATGTTAGACCTTTCATTCATCTTCCCTATTACCTTGTTTGAGTCTTCTGACACTGTCTGACACAATTCAAAATGCAACACATTTCCATGCATGTGCTAGCTAGCCAAGGATATATATATATATTGACATATACATTATATATATATATATAATTTTAAAAGTTCTAATTATGCATCAATCAAACCAGAAAATTGAACAAAAAATATTTTTTATTTTATAATAGGGTTAAAAATAAAAAAAACATAAAATTGAATATATATTACAATTTTATGAAATGTAAAAAAATATACATCCTAGTACATTTGAAAAATGAAGGCATATTTGTGTCTTAATGATAATGAGACATTTACTAGCTGCTTTCTGCCAATAAAATAATGATTGAAATGCTTTAGTCTAACAATACTGGACGGGTGCGCTATATATATCGGTGATGGGATAATGGAAATGTGCCAGGCAGCAATAACATAAAAATCTCCTGATTGGGACAACTTTCATTAACAATGAATAATGCCCTAGTAACACTTTGTTGAGCTGATGTGGTGTCTAATTTTGAAACCTTCCAAATCACAATACCTGAATGGAAAAGGCACTAGAGATAAAAAATGTGAGACTTAAATATGTTATATTAATGAAGTTGGCTTTTTTTTGTGAAGTCATAATAATTATCAGCAGAATGGAATTAAAATGATTTGATGGTATTAGCTCACATCTACTGGAAGGTACAGTTGCATAAATTTGCCTTTGTTCATTGCTTATAATAGATTTAAATTATCACGTGTATAATCTACAGAATATTTTATTTGGTACATATAAGGAATTGGTTTATATTGTACAAATGAAGCTCTTGCTTCAGACTTGTTAGTTTATTGGATATTGAGATTGCCCAAAAGTCTTAGAACAAATACGAATAATACAAAATGCTCGGGACCTGGGGTTTTCGGATTAAGAGATCTTTCTGTATATTGGATCTTCCTACCTTAGGTCTACTAAAAAATAATGTAAGCATTAAATAAACCCAATAGGCTGGTTTTGCTTCCAATAAGGATTAATTATATTTTAATTGGGATCAAGTACAAGGTACTGTTTTATTATTAAAGAGTAAATGGAAATCAATTTTTAAAATTTGGATTACTTGTATAAAATGGGAGAAGGTAATTTGGTAATTTGGACGTTTCTGTATAATGGGTTTCTGAATAAAGGATTCTTCAGAACCCTGTTATCTGTTGTGTATCCTGTGCTTAAATGGCTGCCCCCAATGGCTACACCACAGCTTGTATATATAAACTATAGTAGTACTTATCTGTTATCTACTGTGTATCCTGTGCTTGAATGGCTGCCCCCATGGCTACACAGCAGCTTGTTTATATAAACTATAGTAGTACTTATCTGTTATCTACTGTGTATCCTGTGCTTGAATGGCTGCCCCCATGGCTACACAGCAGTGTGTTTATATAAACTATAGTGGTACTTATCTGTTATCTACTGTGAATCCTGTGCTTGAATGGCTGCCCCCATGGTTACACAACAGCTTGTATATATAAACTGTAGTAGAGTTTTTAAAGCAAATACACCAGTTTTACCTTCACACGATCGTGCGCATATTCAGTAACCTCAGGAGTCCGGTGTTTAAATCATCAAATTGTTCGGATTATTTGGATGCTTGCAGTGATTACATGGGAGGGTTGTGGACACCAGTTTTACCAACACAGGGCACCACTACATCATATTGTCATTCTTTATAACACTTTAAGTTTTTGGTGTTACTGTTCCTTTAAGTCATATTAAGACATACCCTTAAATCCATATGCCTATTATTGCTTCATCTTAACAATTTGCCAGACAGAACCAGGCAAAGTAGACTTTGGTGAAAAGGGTAACATATTGGAAAGTGAACACTTTGGAGATTAGCAATCATTTGCCATTTGCCTAGCTTTTTGGCTAGTCAATAATCTTCTACAATTTTTAGTAAGTAGGTGTTGTTTTTGCGAGTTGTCATTTTTGCTAATTTTCACCAAAATATAAACACAATTCACCCTTTACTAAATGTGCCCCATATTGTCCTACTTAAACAAAGAATTTTTCATTTTTGACTTTTTTTTCAGTGCCTTTTCTATCAGGTACGATAAAGCTACGGTGCTTGCAAAACTATCCTATTAGGCTTTTTTCTGCTAAATGTTTCTGCAAATTTTACTTTACAATTTCAAGAAAAATTTTTACGAATGTTATTTGATTGAATTCGATCGAACTTCGATCATTTCACGTGAATTTCGTAAATCGGCCCCTAAATAAACCTAATAGACTGGTTTTGCTTCCAATAAGGAATACTTATATTTAAGTTGGGATCAAGTACATGGTACTGTTTAAATACATGGTATTATTATTTGGATATAATGGTGCCTATGAGAGATGGTCTTTCCTTAATTTGGAGCTGTCTGGATAACAGGTTTCCGGATAATGTATCCCATACCTGTACTTTTTTTCTTTCTCTAGATGTAGAACTAAGAAATGTCTCAAATGTCTACAAAATGCCAGTGTCAGTTCAGCCTTTTCCAATAAATATAGAGGGCAAGATACTTTTTCTGATTTTCTTTTCTTGTTTTTAGAAACCATGCTTGAAATTGGAAGATTGGGGTTAATACTGGCCTCATATACGATATAACAATAGTAGTAATGTAACTGCTATTTTGTCAAAACTGAGAGCTTTTCTCCTCTCTGAAATGATTTTTTATCATTCTATGTGTTTCTTGGAAATGACCTGTCTACCATATGTGTCTCCTGAAAGCTCATCCATAAAAACCATCTGTCAGTGTGAGCTATATAGAAAAAGGAACATTTATTGTACAAGGTATATCAACGTTTTCTAAATTAAAGTCAGGGCATAGCTTTTTTTCTGTGCTTCTTGTATTCTGGTTGTGTCCTCTGTTGTTACTGTATTTTATTAATAATGATCTCCTACTTTAGTGACTTCAAAATCACAAGGACATTGGGAATATAACATATGCTTGCAGCCTATTTTCTAGTTTGTACGCAACTGTTGCACTTATTCGTTAAACATTACAGAAGATGATTCCTGTTGGCTAATACACGTTTAACATATTGTAATCAACTTGTAAGCTTAATTCTCAAGCAAATTAGACAGACATTCCCTTTTAAGTCTCAGCATGGGGTAGTATCCCAGTGATCTTTACGAAACCATAAAATGTGAAATGCCTGTTTGTGTAAAGAACAAATAAGCAATACATTTTAAAGTTCTGAAGTATTTGTAGGTGTATACTGCATCCAAAAAGTTCTAGTCTACCCTTAACTCCTTCATGTCTATTATTTCTAAATGAACCGTATGGTATCCCAAAACCCAGAGCAAATCCCAAGGTCCTGATCTCTGGCTCACTCTTCTGCTTATAGCAGCCACCTTTGGCAGGAGCCCTCCACTACTCATATGCCACCAGGACTTAACGTGAGAGGACCACAGGGGAAGATGAGAGCAGGCGAGGGAACCTTAACAATTGAAGAAAGTACAGGGAACAAGGAGTGTGGATAATGGACAGGCAGGATCAATACGAAACAGACAATATCTTATAAAATCAGGAAGCAGAGGCCATAGGCACATAGAGCAGATATAATGCACATAGCACAGGAATACCAGGTCTCTGGTTCAACACCAGGCAGGTTATCACACTCGACTTCTTATTGATTATGTCTTGTTAATATGCTCTCATAAGATATTTAAATATGTATCCTAGAAGTAATTTTTCTTAACCATCCATGCCTATCTGTTCCTCAACCTCAAGGTAATCAGCTTTGAAGAAGGAGCTGCAAAGTTCTGAAAGCTTGCTGTGATTATCATCTTAGTTAGCCAATAAATGTATCACCTTTACACCAATTTTGTTATGCTTCATATCAAAAGTTCTACCCTATACCTTCAACTTGTATCCTTGATACTGTTGCTTAAAGGATGTCACGGGTTGGCCTTCGTTAGGCGCCCAGGGGATGAAGTGGACCAAGGAGGAAGCTTAGGAGCCAAAGGGTCCAATAACACAGCAAGGCAAGGATCAAACAGGAGTCAGACAGGTCCAGGCAAAAAGATGTATTCACAGGAACAAAAATAACAAAAGTCCAAGCAGTGGTCAAAATACAGGAACAAGGTCAAAAAGGTACAAGAACAGGATCAAAAGCAATATCAGGAACAAAATACAATACCCAGGGTCAAGGCAATGTGGTCCTATAATTGGGCGCCATAATGGCGTCCAATACACCTTTAAATATTTAAATTTCGCGCCAAAACGAGCGCGGTGACATCATCGCGTCAAGCGTGACGTGATGTCATCACTATCCGGCGCCGCATATCCACGTGGCGGCTATGGGCGCCTCCATTTTGGATATGCCGCCGGAGGAAGAGGACGCGCCGCCCGGAGCTAAGGTAAGCCTCCGGGCGGCGCGATCCTGACAAAGGAATACAGCTGGGGTTTTTAGTTTTTTTTTTATTCATGACTAAGCCATCATATAATTTCAAGATTATGCCCATAAAACCACCTTATATATTTTTCACAGGCTGGTACTATTTTGCCTGGTTACATTATCTTGAGAAGATTGTCTTCTAACCAAACCACTGGTCTCTCAGACTGATCATCCAGAAAAGTCACTGGTCTTTCCGAATGATCATTGCACACAGCGATTGGTCTCTCCAACTGATCATCTCACACAGCAATTGGCACAGGTGGAGCACATGGCCATCTTTGATTTATTCCAGCTGGAACATTAGGTTCAAAAACTCTGTTTAAACCCTGGTAGTGGAGGTGGCAGGGGAAGTCCCTCAGGACCTGGGGCCCCCGTGGTGCAATGCTGCATGGGCATTATTTACACCACTGCACAGTTATTGGTCTACCAGACTAATTAACTCAAACAATGATTGATCTCTCAGACTGATCATCACACACAATCAGAGGTTTCTCAGACTGATTATCCTACACAATAATTGGTTTCTCAGACTGATCGTCCACACAAGCATTGGTTTCTCAGACTGTTTGTCCCACACAATCATTGGTTTTTCAGACTGATCATCCCACATTCATTGGTTACTCAGACAAATTATCTCAAACAGTGATTGGTCTCTCAGACTGAAGACTGATTATCCCACAGGGTCATTGGCCTCTTAGACTGATCATCCCACAAGGCCAATGGTCTTTCAGACTGATCATCCTTCTTAGTCTATGTATTGAGCAGCTAACTTTTCCTTTTGAGGTCAAGTCAAGGTGCTTCCCTCATGTTAAACCTGCTGTAAACAGCTATGGTATGGTTTTCTAGTAAAAAATACTCTGTTTTCACTTAAGGATGTTTCTCTTAATACTGAGAGGTCCACAGATAAAATGAGGTAAAATGTTACTCATTTGTGGATTGAACATATTTGGACTGTCTCCAAAGTTGTTTTCTTGTCACTGAAAAAAAAAACCCTGAAGGCAATTGATTACAAATAAATAGATCTCTCTATTATGTATTTCTATGTGGAAAATGTTGAAGTCTTCCAGATGCTTGAATGCAATAATGTTTCTGGCTGTTAGTTCTAGTAGGTCATTACTGCATTAATTTGGTGGTTAATTAAATGCCTGTGCAACGAACCATTTATTTGTTATCTAATATTAGCTTTAGTTCTTATCAATTAAATGCCCTGGTGAAATGCCAGGGCTTGATTCGCTTACGTTTTATGTGTTCATCTTTATAAACAAACCTGTTCCCAGAGGAATAAATTTGCTGAACATGAGTTATAGAGCATTGTTTTCCCCTGTTTTGTCATGTTATAATGTTAGCAATGCAGCAAGAGAAGGAGGCTGGAAAGTTGGCAACATTTTTCTTTATATAAATAAAATAAAGACAAAATGCAGGACATTGTTTGAATTAGGAAATACTATTGTACAGCATTTACCCCCCAACACTAATGTATAACACAGCTGTGTAGAGATTGTTCATCATTTTTACCCGTCTCTGCTCTGCCTCATGGCTGAGAGTGGGGTTTCTACCCAGAGTTTCCAGGGGCTAAGCCTTTTCATTGGATGCAGGGCTGATCCCAAGAGCAGCCACAAGGTGTCGCTGTGCTCTAATATAAAAGTGGATGGCCATGTGCTCACAGCCAGACAGAAAGACTGTGTTACACTGCTGATGTATTTTCACAGAGGAGAAAGTGAAACCAACCTGCACCATGTAGGCTGAAGTGGATAGTGAGAAGCCTGCCCAGGCTGGGCAGGATTCCTCCAGTGCCTGTAAGCTCAACCAGGAGGGTTTGGAGCAGGGTTGCCGGGTTTGTGTGCTCGCACTATGTAGAGTGCTGGGAGCTGTAGTTCAGAAGTGGAAGATCTAAGTACTCGCGCTATAGACAGCGTTTGGAGCTGGGTGTAAAGAGGAAAAAGGTATCGTGCTCACACTATGGAGAGTGTTGGGAGCAATACTTTGGAGGATAATACAAGCTGCATGTGTGCATTGAATGGATTAATTGCTGTAGATGCCTGCTCTAGCTCCGGATGAGCCTACCCATCTGTGTGAATCCCCAGGGTAAGGAGTGCCTTTGGGGAGGGTAGAAATTGGTTGGTTTTCATTTATGGCACGGGCTTTGTTTTATGCCTGACACAAGGAAGCCAATACTAATCCGGAGGGAAAGGTATTTGGGCTGCGATACTACTCAGACTTATTGTACTCAGTGGAGTAGTGCGGGACTGGAGGGACTGCCGTAAGTTCCCATGGGAGTGGGTCATTACTGTGTGATGCATGTTGTGCTTTGTGTTTTACTTATCCTTTACATTTCACTTTCTTTTTGTTTAGTTGTGGTTTGTTATATAATAAAGTGTGTGGGTCATGTTATTCCTAATGGGACTATCCTTAGGTGTATTCCGGAATCCCATTGGGTGGAGGCACTGCCAGAGAAGAAGAATTCCCAGTACCCTTTCACCTAGCAAAGGGGACTCAGGACCTGTAAGTGGGTAAAATATTGTGATGTACCACTTAGGCACCAGGGGGGTGGCCAGAAATGGGTTACATATATTTTTTGAGGTGATGTGCTCCAAATAAATGTGAGAAAAAGGGTCCCTGGGTGAAACATATATACATAGATATATACAATGCCCCACAAAAGTAGTCACACCCCTCAGGTACCTCTCATGTCTTGTTGCCTCACAACCTGTAATCAAAATGGATTGTGTGAGAGTTTGCAACATTTCATTTATAGAACTTGCCTACAACTTTGAAGATTTTTTTTAAACAACAAATAGGACAAAATAAAAGAAATCTTCAGCGTGCATAACTGTTCACCCCCCTAAAGTCAGTACTTTGTAGAGACACCTTTTGCAGCAATTACAGCTGCAAGTCACTTTGAAAAAGTCTCCATGAGTAGTGATGGGCGAATCTATCCTGTTTCGCTGAAAAATTGGTGAAAAATTTGCAAAACGAGCCACACTTTTGACGCGTCGCGTCATTTTTAGCACGTCACGTCATTTTCGGCTTGTGTCGCTTTTTTTTACACCAGCAGATTTTCGGCAGGTGAATAAATTCGCCCATCACTATTCATGAGCTTTCCACATATTGCCACTGGGATTTTTGCCGATTCCTCAAGGTATATATATATATATTTATACAAACTACTTACAAAAATAATTCCTGGCTACTGGCAAACATCATTGTACTACCCACATTGTCTTCTCATGCACTTATTGTACTGGGCATGCAACTATTTATTATCAATGTGTTCCATATCATGATTTTTCTGCTATGAAATGAGTCAATTGTAAATGTTTTGCATGTATAACTACAATGAAATGTCATGGTGAGAAGGAATTGAAGAAAATTTCCAGGTGTCAGTTACAGACCAGAGACTCATGGAATATACTGCTTTGTTCAGATGTCACCAGATTTATTTCAAATTCCCAATTCCCAAAGAAATGCAGAACGGTTTTTATTTTACCTTTAAATGCTTTCAGACCGCAGTTACTTTGCCTGTGGCTTTTTTATGTTCTGTTTATGCTGAAGCTTACTTCCTAACAATATACGTACATAAAAAATTCTATAGCCTGAGTGGCATTTTTAAAAGAATTTTAAAATTTACTAAAGAACAAAAAAAAAATCTTTTCACACAAAAGGACTCTTTAAAAAAATAATATTTTAGAAAAATATGAGCCACTTCAGCCCTGACCATTAGAAGATGGCTCTGTTTTTATGCTTACAAAATATGCAAATTGTCCTGTTGTGCCCCCAATGACATAATAAAGCTCAGAATGTTCAAGAAAGTGATGTCTAATGCCTTTTGTTTTTGAAAAACGTCTTAATAAAATGTTATTGCAAAGCTTCAGGCACTTGACAGTCTAAGTGCTATTATATCACATTGCTT
>CM044432.1:191885584-191910711 GCA_024363595.1 Xenopus borealis
TGCATTTTCTAAGCTGGTACAGCTTGAAAAATGAATGTACATTGCCTGAATCTTACAACCTCTTACCAAACTAGCATGTGCACCAACATTTACTTTTCCTACATATTTACCTTTAGATAAGAAATAAGAGGCTTAAAAATCTTAGAGAGGTGTAGCTGGTTGCACAGCTTTTTTTTTCTACATGTATGTTAAATACAAGGCCTCTGTATTTTCATGTTTCTCATTGAGATAAGTTGGGTTACAAATGAAGCTCTGGTAATACATATTTGGATCTGATGATCAAGCAGCAGATGACGTATGGGGATGGCTCCTTGATATGTATAAATCACTAATATATAACCAGTATTTTCATAATATTGTTAACAGCTTTCTTTGTGCAGCCTCCTTCTTTAATATCACATCCAAGTTTTTCTACCATTAAATGGGCAAAGATTTACATACAGTCAAGTCATTTTGTTTTATATCAGGTCTTTAATTAAAAAAAATTTTTCTTCTTAAATGACTGGTCTTGGGCCATATCCAGTGCAAACTACAAATGTGTGATTTCTCTTCAGGCTGATGAGCTTCCAGATGGAGCATTTCATAAGGCAGCTGTAGCAGCAATTCTTGTTGTTGATTGATGATTGATAATTGTATTCAACACATTTTTATTCTTTTTTTACCTTTTTTCTGGTTAGTACTTGGTTAGTACTTTGTGACTCTCCCTCCTGGGTTTTGTTTATAAGCTTGAGTACCACAGCTTTCTGAGGCAATGGTTAACATTGCAACACTGTAGTCCAGGTTTTCAATTTAACCAATAACTGACTGAATCAATATTCATTAAACATTCTACTTATTAATAAAAAAAAATTATATTGTCATCTGATAGCTGAGTTTATTTTTTAATTAAAAAATATCTGCAAACTGATTGTAATTAGTTCATACTATGGTACTATGGTTATTAGTTGTGTTTTTATTAAATGGATAGCTAATCCACTCACCTGTATTAATTAGATTTGTACCAAAGCTACTCCAACGTAGTAAAAATGCTAAAAAAAACATTGAATTCCTTTAATTCATATAGTCCCATATTATTTTACTTTGTCATACATTTTTTTACCAAAAATGAAAAATAACACATGGTTAATATTTTAGCAGGCCAAGGTAAAACATAAATCACTGAGTATAGGGCCCTAGTTAAATGGTAACCAAGAACTACAGAGCCACAGTATAAATTAGCAATGCTGTCCACAGTGCCACCTTGACAGAGACAGATCATGAAGAAGGTTCCTGCCCAGTGCCTTAATTAAAAACATGGCCATCTTTAGTGATGGGCATAACCATACAAGGAGAATAGGTTAGAAGCTATTCTAAGTTAGAAGCCGCCTCCAATTTTTATATTGGAATTTTGGATTTTTTGCTCTCTCTGTACTAGTGATGAGGAGCTCCTCAACCTGCGCATGTAAAGGTAAGCACCGGGTGTGAGGAGTGGCTACAATTATCCAAAAGGCTGCCTCAGGTGGCAAAAACCACAGAAGCACCCCTGGGTGTGTAGGCAGCCATCTCAGATAATTTTGCCTGGTCATGTGCTTACAGAAAGTGCAGAAAGTAAATGAAGGAGTCACAGTGGAACTGTATCTACCAGGGAGCTGTTATCTGGTTATCATCCCATTGTTCTGCTGAGGGGAGGGAAGGCAAGGGGTGATATTACTCCAACTTGCAGTACAGAAGTAAAAATTACTGAAATTTAGCAGAGCACAAGTCACATGACTGGGGGGACCTGGGAACCTTACAATATGTTTAGCCCCATGTCAGATTTCAAAATTAAAAATAAAAAAAAATCTGTTTGCGCTTTTGACAAACAGATTTCAGTGCAGAAGTCTGCTGGAGCAGCACAACTGTTTTCCCGTGATAGTATACCTTTAAGGTCCTCACATACTCTTGCACTTTCAAAGGTTGTCAGTGGGTCCATCCTGCCTCTTCCAAAGAATGGGTCACAACTGTATCTGTTGAAGTTGGCAGGGCCTAGGGCTACCACCACTCTGAACCTGGTGATATCTCCAAGTTCCCACAACAGGCATATGAAAAACTGTAGAGCAGAATTCCTCTGTTTTATTTTACAAACAAAAACTAGAAAGTTGTTTTCTAACTGTTACAACAAAAACATTTGTTTGAAAGAAAGTCTTTTCTAATTTATGTCAGGGGAAGGGTCGCTTTTTTTTTTTTTCATTAGCGGTTGATGATAGATGAAAACCATGTGTACACTTCTGCTCCTCTCATTTATTAATTCAATATGAATTGAAGTGCCTCACAACAAAAATGAATATTAACTTTTTTGGTAATTACTTTTCTCAAGCATTACAAATTATTCATAAACACTTACAATTATCATTATAAAATCATTTACAGCTGGCTTGTATGACCTTATCAGACTGATTCGCTGGAGTCAAGCTAGCAAGCGCGATGATAAACTAAATGAACATATCACAAGGCCTCCTCCGCAAAGATGTCAAAAGGATTCAAATAACACAAAAGTACTTACATATTCCCCAACTCATTTGTACACAATCACCTACACAGGATAACTGCAGACTTGGAGAAACTTGTCAATACTGTCAGAGTAAATAGCAGGCAACATTGTTCATTATAAGCTACAGTATTAACAATTGTATTAACATTAACACAGATTGCCTTTTATTGCATCTTAATAAAAATGATGGTGCCTTACAAGAGTATAATTTGAAATAAAGCAAAGTGATTAAACCCTTCTCAGATATCAATGCTGTGTCTTTCCCATTCCAACAATAAGGCTCTCATTTTATGCATGGCTAGTCTCAAATGGCATAAATTGTTATAATCCTGAAAATTATCAAGAAAAACTGGCTGGTGGAAAAGTAGAAATAGCTTAGAATCAAATAATTAGGGTTTCTGAGCAAGTGAAGGAAATTTAAACCTTAAGTTCTATTTTCTATTTCATTAAAAATATATGAGTTAAAATTAACATACATTTTTCTGCTCTGTAAGTAAGATGTATCAAATACCTGTTTATTAGAGAAAGCTATTAGCCTGCATTGTACAGTAGGAAAATCCTTATTAGCAGCAAATAGAAAGCAAAATGATAGATGTCTTTAGAAATACAAACATACAAGACAACAGAGCCTGATTTTAATTATGACATAATTGATTCAAAATCACTTACATTTCATTGCCCAAAGCTGCAGGATAAGATAAAATAGGCTCGTACAACCAGATAACTTCTGCAGCTCAACGAAAAATATCAAAGCACCAAGAAAGGCACAGATAGAGATAGAGTAATACAGATACTAACTAACCCAAGGTTTGGGACCTGGGGTTTTCCGGATAGTGGATGTTTCCTCTATTTGGATCTTCATACCTTAAGTCTACTATAAAATCATGTAAACATTAAATATACCCAATCGTCTGTTTTGCTTCATATAAGGATTAATGATATCTTAGTTTGGATCAAGTACAAGGTATTGTTTAATTACTGAAATTTTAAAGGGAGCAGGCACTCAGAGTAAGGCAATCTTCCGCAAGGTAAAGTAGAAAATATTTATTGTGTCCACAGGCTTCCCATGCTGAGGGCTCAGGGCGGTGTACCTGGACCACAACCTAAGGCTTAGGCCAGACGGGGAGATTCGGGGGCGATCCGTCGCCTGGAGACTTCTCGCCGCGACGGATCGCCCCCGAATCTCCCCGAATAGCTAGGCACCGATGCGCACCGGCATAGCTTAAAAACGCCGGCGCATGTTCACATGGAACGGCGCGATTTTTAAAATCACTCCAAATTGCCTCGGGGGCGATCCGTCGCGGTGAGAAGTCGCCAGGCGACGGATCGCCCCCGATTCTCCCTGTCTGGCCTAAGCCTAAATGTGGTGAGTGATTATTTTATTCTGTTTGAGGACCCCTAGTCAAGTTTATCATACCATTGTTTAATTACTACATTGTTTAAAACTAAATCCTTTTTAAAAGATTGGATTATTTGGTTAAAATCAAGTCTATGGGAGACGCATTTCTGTAATTCAAGGCTTTCTGTAGACTGGATCCCATACCTGTACAAATAAATAAAAGCTTATACTTCATTCCATCAATATAAATGTCCACTTCAAGAATTTTTGGATGCATCGGCCGAATACCGAACCGAATCCGAACCCTAATTTCCATATGCAAATTAGGGGTGGGAAGGGGAAACTTTTTACTGCCTTGCTTTTTGACAAAAAGTCATGCAATGTCCCTCCCCACCTCTAATTTGCATATGCAAATTAGGGTTCCGATTCAGTTCGGCTGGGCAGAAGGATTCGTCCAAATCCGAATCCTGCTGAAAAACCGAATCCCGGATTCGCTGCATCCCTAGTTTTAATCTGCTAGATATAGGGGTAGATTTACTAACGGACTGTTAGGGGGGCCTATCGGCACCTTAGGGAGGTAGTCGGGACCAAGGAGGAAGCTTAGGGGTTAAAGGCCAAAAGCAAAGGTACAGGCAAGGATCAGGCAGTCTCAGGGTCAAATTCCAGGCAAAAGTTCATATAGGCAAGCAGCAATATTGAGAATCAAGTCCAGGCAGGGTCAAAATACTGTAGCAATAGATTTACAAACACCCAGGAACACCACAACAGGGACCTATAATTGGGTGCCTTCTAGGCGTTTATTGCACCCTTAAATATTTAAATTTGGCGCCAAAACCGGCGCCGCTACACACGTGGCAGCTATGGGTGCAGCCATTGTGGGATTGACGCTGGGAAAGAAGGAAGACGTGCCACCCAGAGCTGAAGGTAAGACTCCAGGCGACTCGATCCTGACACGGGTGGATTTTCACCAGAGTCAGATTTGCACCCCTTGAACCAGGCAAAAATTGACCTATTCGATTGAAATAGGTCCATTTTCAATCGAAAATTTTGAGGGCCGAATTTTGCATTTTTTTACTTTTCAAAATTCGGCCCTTAGTAAATCTGCCCCCAAAAGTTGGATTCATTAAAAATTATCTAATAGGATAACACAGCTCCAAATTACTTAATAAATCACTAAATTTTAAAGTTTCAGCAAGATAAAAAAAAAAAATTTTGGAAAAAAAATTGCAAACTTTAGTAAATTGGCCCCATAATTAGGAGGCTGTGTTACTTTTGACATTAGTCAGAGGCCTATTTATTGAAGCCTCGATTTTTTCCTTGTTGCATTTTTAGAGGGAAAAAACTTGAATTTTCCCAGATTTATAATGCTACAAAGTGGCAAAAAATTCAAATCCAAAAATACTCCACCTAAAACCTGTCCAAATTATGTAAAAGTCAATGATAAATGCCCCTTTAATAATCTGAAGATATCTTTTGCCTTCATGATCTTCAAGGGTTTTCGTTTAATAATCTGAAAAAGTCACTTTTTTTCTGACATCAAATTTAAAAAAGTTTAATATTTTTTGGGTGCAAATCAGAAAAGTTGCACAGTTTGAGTTGACTCATGATTCTGTTGCAACTTTTTCCCCACAGGTGATTTTTTTCATTCTGATTTATTGGTTAATTAAGAGCATTGTGAGTTAATTAAGGGTTTAGGAGTTAATTAAGGTTTGGTCAAATCATTTTTTATATAGGGTAAAGTCAAGTTTTAGTAAATACCACCCTCAATGTTTTCAACAAACAGCTGTGTAAAGTGACAACATAAAATCTTTTTTGAAACCATCCTAATCTTCATTTTGCCTGGACATACTGCAAATTAGTTTAATTAAAATTATGAAAAACATTCTGAGATGAGTGGAAGCAATTCCTCTCTTTTATTGATTAATTTCTCTCTAAGAGAATATTTTCCAGTGTACCTAGTCTTTGTCTATTAGTATAACATACCAGTGAGTTCACTAATGATGTAGGAGGCAGAAAAGGGAAACCAAAGTAAATCGAACTTCTACAATGACCTTTATATTTTCTGATCTTCACACCTCACTGTGTGCCCTTTGTACATATTTCTATAGCTAAAAATGAATTTCAGCTACAGGATGTTCAGTATCAATCACTGTGATAACCTGTGAGCAGGAAACATGTTTTCAAAAATGTTAACTTCATACCTGAAATATTTTAATAGTATGTGCACTGCAGCTTAATAAACCCCGCTGACCATGAAACCTCCATCAGCTGGCCCCAGTGATGAATAACTCCATCCAACATATTATGTCTTATGGTGTATCGCAGATTCTTCACATTTTATATTGGGAACATAAAAATAAGAACATAATTTTTTTATTGACACCCAATAACCAATTGAAATGTCTCATCTTCACAAAGGAAAGGAAGGTTTTGAATCCTAAGATTAAACAGTTGTAAAGCTTGCCATAGACACAAAGATCCGATCGTTCAAATCATTGAATGATTGGATCCGACCTGCCACCGACCTTCAACTTCAGATCAAACAAAGCAGTAAAGGAACAGTTCTGCCGATGTTCAGCCCCTGACAGCAATCTACCAAAGTTTCTGTCAGACAAAGCTGGTGACAGTCTCAGTCACAGAGATATGATCGGCAACTGAAAAAAATCTTCTGTCCCTTTGACTGAACGACCGAATCAGAAATATCGGGACACTGCACACACGGTCCAAAAATTATATGATTTGAGGATCGGTTCATTGCATCTATGGCCAATTTCAAATAATGTTGCTATAAAGTTAGGGGACCTATTATCCAGAAAGCTGCAGTTTTAAGGAAAATTGATCTTTTTTTGTATTACCTTAAATCTAATAGAAAATCATGTAAACATTAAATAAGCCCAATCGGCTGGTTTTGCCTCCAATAAGGATAAATTATAACTTATTCGGGATGAATTGCAAGGTACTGTTTTATTACAGAGAAAAAAGTAAATAATATTTAAAAAATTGGGTTATTTGATTATAATGGAGTCTATCGGAGACAGCCTTTCCATAAGTTGGAGCTTTCTGGATAGTAGATTTCCGGATAACGGCTCCTATACCTATTGTACATGAAAGGCTATCTTTAGTTTCCTCTTGGTGATGCATCAACACTAAGCAATTCTTCACAGTAATATGGGCCCAAGTGATTCCTAAAACCAGTAACTAGAACATTATTGCTGCATAATACAAGTTAGTGGGCAGAGGGTTGTTGGACCTAAGTTATCGCTATATTGCTGAGGGAAACCACAGGCAATTTGCAGAAAGCAAAACACAGGAAAGTGCTGATTGTGGCCTTTTTAATGTTGCACACTCATGGTTTTCAGGATTTTTACTGTTGAGTGCAGAGTTTGCACACCACAATATAGGGTACATTTTGAATGCTGTGCTTAAGTTTACAAATGAAAAAGAAAATCTGAAACTTTGAGCAACATCATAAATAAACTGAAAACCTAAACCAAAGTAGGGAAACCCAAAACCCCCAACTTTCTAACACAAACAGAATCAAATATCCAACTGGAAATCACTGAATCTTACTGGAGTCTTTTTCTTTTTTGTATTCACCTGAAGTTCAGAAGGAAATATTATGACAGTCATTTGTAGGTTATTATTTCAGTAATTTTCAGTCCTAACTAATGTCATTAACTGACTGCTGTTCATTTACAGGAAGGAAAACCAAGACTTTGATTTTGGCATTGACTTATTGGATTTTTACAACATTCGTTCAGCAATGCAGAGGATCTCAAAACAAATTGTCTTGTTTAATTACTAGGTATTTGCAATTGTGTGCTTCTCTTCGCTGCATGAAAAGGTCGAGTGACACAACCTCCAGTTGGCTATGTGGTTGTATTATTAAGTTCTCTACAGAGTTATTTTGTAAAATGTATGTAATAATAGCTTTTTTCTTTCCCTGAAGAGAGAATAAACTTTAAGGCACCGACAAAATACTTACATGTTTAATTTCCTCATCAGCTAGTAACACCCAGTAGTAAAATCAATTAGCTTTAACAGAAATTTAGCCTTTCTATTTACTAAATAATGCAGAGAAACAACTTGCAGCTAGCACAATAGTTCCTTTGGAGAAATGAGATGGATTTACCTATAGGTTTCATTCTCAAAGAACATGGTTTTTAATGTTAACATATACTTATGCATCAATGAAAACAAATATCTTGTGCAGAAAAGTGGACAGAAGCAAAAAAAAGAATTCCGAAAACTGATGTTAATTCAGAATATTTTTATGGTTGCAGGAAGGAGCAGATTCTAAAGCTGCAACTTAATAATTTAATAATGCCAGTGTGCTTCTTGGAAAACAGTTTTTTTTTTTTAAACTATGATAACAGGGAAAGAAATAAAAACCATAACACACTATTTATTGATAAGGTTCATTTACACTGGTATATGAATAAACCTATGTAGATTATCGAATGCATCATTAAGATGTTTTTAGGGGAAGGTGTATAAAAGAAAAACAAAATGCAAAATGTGACCTTGATCAACATAATCAAAGAAAGAAAATTAAAGTACAAGCGGAGTACAAGCAGAGTCAAACAGGCAGAGGTCAAAGCCGGGGAATCAATCAAGAACGGTCAAGACAGGCACAGGTCAGAGTACCGATGTCAGAATAGTCGGTTTACCAGGAAGGGGTCAAGAACAGTGAATAAGAAAAATAAATCAGGCAAGGGTCAAAACAGGAATCAGATACAAGAGAAATACAGGATAGCACCCAGGAACTCACAGGAGATAAACCTATACTGGGCAATGAATAGGGCGCCAAGTCCCCTTTAAATAGTTTATATATAGGAGCCATGGCGTTTTTACGTCAGCGCCAATGCGCCTGTAAATACAGGAGATGTGCACCACGCACGCACTAAGGAACTGGCACAGAAGAGGATAGGGCTGGTATCCCCGCCAGCCCACAAGACCACCAGGGTGCGAGTGTTCCTCACATAGACTATGCATTAAAACAGAGGGGTGGAACTTTAATAACAGATAATTCTAGTGAATTGCATTCTCTCAATTAAGGCTAAACTGTTAATTGGAACAATATTTTATTATTAATCTGTTCCAGCTGAGGTGTGCCTTCCTTGAGCAAGGTCAGAAATGGCCTTTATCATTGTATATTTTCTGTTGATTTTTATAAAAGTACTGTGGCTTCTGTTTCCCCAGTTGTTATGGTATCTCTTCTGGCTATAAGAAAAATTAAATGATGTGTTCTTTTTTTCTAATTGCCTTTAGTACAAAGGAATGTCACTCTCTTAAGCTATGAGCAAGCCTTAATGACAACTTAACTTTATTGCGCTGTCACCTGAAAAACTTAAATTTATCTGATTATCAAATGAAAACTAGTGATGGGCGAATTTGCCAGGGGCAAATTCGTGGCGAATTCCCGCGATTCGCCGCTGGCGAATAAATTCGCGAAATGCCAGCAAAAATTCACCAGCAAAAATTTGCCAAAACAAACGAGTCGCGCGTCAGAAACGACGCAACTCGCCACGATTGACTCGTTTCGCGAATTTTTTCGCCATTTTTCGGCGAAGCGAAACGGGTGAGATTCGCCCATCACTAATGAAAACTAGTGTAAACAGCCCAAAATCGTGGGAATGCCAAATGTAAGAAACATGTTCCAAAGGTTAAAGGGACAGGTGCAAGGCCTCGCACACCCTAAATATGTTCTTAAGCTGCCTGGTGCACTAAGGTAGAGGCTCGGCCACCTCACAAGTCAGGAACAAACAATTTCCGAAGGCACACAGGTCTGGGTGAAATTTCTTCAAAATTTATTAAGCGGAGTGCTGATGCAACGTTTCGGAAACTCCTTTGTCAAGCAAAGGGGACCATCTGCCTTTGACTTCTATGTGATTTTGAAAGGATTACATTTTTTAGAAGCTTCAGAGCATAATAAATCTTGAAAAAGTATTTTTTTCCTCTAACAATTCAGCTTATTTGCTATTTAAAACTCAACCAGAGAAAAATCGGATGACCCTAATTAATCCTTATTCGAAGCAAAATCAGCCTATTGGGTTTATTTAGTGTTTACATTATTTTCAAGTAGACTTAAGACTTAAGATTACCAAATAAGGTTTGGTACAAAACTTTATTTTATTTTTAAAATCTGTCATTCTGTCTGTAACTAAATCATCTTGTGTTATTAAAATAACATGGATGTTACGTTTGGTAAGAAGCGTTATGACAATAATGACAAAGTACTGTGTTTGTTCTTAATCATATTTTGGGGGAGGGGAGCTACAGTCTGTTTTTTAATGAATTAGAATTGTGAGCAGAAAAAAAATATTTTCCTATCAATCTTTACACTGGGAATTCATAACTGTACTAAAATTCAGTCTTAATAATACTAATTGCAACATTTTAGCTACTCGTTGATTGGTTTTTTTTTCAGCTCTGTTTAGAACCTTTCCTTGTAAAAGTATCAGTGGGAAGCAGGGAAGTTTCTCAGCAAAAATTGCAAGTGAATTGTTATTGTTGAAATCAGGGGAGCTCTCATTAAAAGAAATATTAAGATGCAACTACAGGTATGGGGCCAGTTATAAAGAAACCCATTATCCAGAAAGCTCAGGATTATGAAAAGGCTCCCATAAACTCCATTTTATTATATCATTATATTATTCCCTTTTCTCAGTAATAATAAGCAACACCTTTTACTTGATCCCAACAAAGATATACAGTAATTAATCCTTATTCGAAGCAAAATCAGCCTATTGGGTTTATTTAGTGTTTACATTATTTTCAAGTAGACTTAAGGTGTGAAGATCCAAATTACGGAAAAATGTTATCTGTAAAACCCCAGGTCCCAAGCATTATGGATAATATGTCCCATACCTGTCTATAAATTCCCCATGTTGGAGCTATCTAAATAAAGACTGTAGCCAACTGAACTCTTCCTCTGTAATTATCATGTATAATAATACTGCATATCAACTACACCACACAACATCAGACATTACAAGGTGGAAAACCTTTATATAATCAAGGCCACTCAGCCCTTTTTGGGGGTTGAAGTAGGTACAAGAGGAAGCCAATATCAAGAGAGCAGACCAAGTCCAATATGTAGTATTCCACGGGTTTAAGGAGTCTCTTAATTTCATTTTAGGTGAAGGTCAGGGCAGGCAGTAATCCGAATATTCAAGCAAAAAATCATGAAGGGAGGTTCATCAAAAACAACCATTTCAAGTGCACTCAGGAACTCCTAAAGTAGACCTGCATTTGCCTCATTAACAGAATTCTGGTTGTTTTCTGTCATTCTTCATCCATCTCCCAAGTCTTCGTAAATAGTGATGGGCGAATTTATTCGGCAGAGGTGAATTTGCGCGCGAACTCCCGTGATTCGCCGCTGGCGAATAAATTCGCGAAATGCCAGCGAAAATTCGCCAAAAAATATTAGTCGAAAAAAACGAGTCGCGCGTCGTTTTTTGACGCGACGCGATGAATACGATGCGACGTGAGTCGAAAATGACGCGACTCGACGAAAACGACGCGAAAGCGACGCGCGTCAAAAATGCAACTCGTTTCGTTTCGCAAATTTTTTCGCCAATTCGCGAATTTCGCTGGAAATTCGCTAGTTTTTCGGCGAAGCAAAACGGGGGAGATTCGCCCATCACTATTCGTAAATCTTATATTCAGAAATTCTGAAAAGTAAAATAAAATCTAAGAAAATAATATCTCCTTTGGACAGGTATCCTGTGCTACACCAGGACTCAAAAAATTATTAAGTGAGCCATGGGTGCCCCATATATATTGAGTTTTTTGTATATCAATCAAGCCAGTACCACAAATACATTAACAATTTTTTTTAAGGTTTTTTAAGGTTTAAGTTGAAGACAGGAAGTCTGATATAGAAGCCCATGTGTACACAATAGAAGGAAATAGATGCTGTGTTTCTTTTGACAGAGGACTCAGAATAGCAATACTTTAAGGGTTTACTGGTATATTTAGGTAGACCTTTCTAATAAAGCTTACTTAGTTTTAACCTTTGCTTCTCCTTTAACACGGGCTGAGAACCCTTTGTCAGTTAATTTTTTGTCTGTTTTCTTTAATGTAGGGTAAAACAATTCAGAGCTAAATTTGCATTTCTTGTGTTTTTAATAATTGCTACTTCTTACAAAGCACTACACATAATTGAAATTAAAGTCAAATTAACACCCCTTTCATATAATTTAATTTTGTTAGCGGAGGAACAGAGAGATAATGACTAGTCACAAAGCACAAGTGACTGACAGTATTATTTATTTTTTTTATAATTTGCCTTCCCTAATTTCTCTACCTTTTAATCCAATCTTTGCTTACTTATGACATTAAACAGCAGAAACAACATGAATTAAAAGTTAATTAATGCATTCTATTTAATACAATTCTTAGGCCAAATAACAATTATGGCTAATAATTGCATGCAATGCAAATGAATCAGACAAATAAGAAGTGGGATTTGAAGTAAACAGTTGTGGGCACTAACAAGAATATTGTTGTTTTATATACATAATCTACATATGAATTATTCTTTACATAAAGCAAGGGAAATAGAGAAATGGTTTGGTGTGCCAAAATAATAAATTTGAGGCACAAACCAAATCCAAAAAAGTAATGATCAGGGAATAACACACAGCCTAAAGGTGCACATTTTATACCGAAAACAATATAGTATGTGTTTTCCAAAAGTAAAAATAAATTAATGAAATATATTATTTTATATAAAATAATTAAAAAAACTAAAATATTTATTTGGATTGTTTGGACAGGCCTAACACATTTCATGCCTGTTGGGGTACATTAGGCTTTTGTCTGTCATGTTCTAATACATATTTTTGTTTGACTTTCGGAAAACCCACAAAATTTAGTTTTGATTATTATTGACCAAAACGTGTGCTTGTGGGCATGAAATGCGTAATACATCTCTTTATTATCTGCATAAATAAAAACCTGCAGTTCTTTTACAAGTGCCTATCCTGTGGGATCTGTTAGTGCCTGCCTTTTCATTTTCTCTGGTATGATACCCCACCCTGAGCTGTAGGTTTGGGGATTGTGCACCCAGACCCCATGTACTAACTGAGATTTTTTAGTAACATGGCTGTTAAAATATATAAATAATGTTGACATTCTCAAGCAGACATATACAATATATAACACATTTAATGTTTAGTGATGGGCCAATTTATTCGCCAGGGGCGAATTCCCGCGATTCGCCGCTGGCGAATAAATTTGCGAAACTGGCAAAAAAATTCGGCCAAAAAAATTTGCCGCGCCAAAACGAGTCGCGCGTCGTTTTTGACGCGACGCGCCGAAAACGACGCGACGCCGAAAATGACGCGACGCGTCAAAAACGACTCGTTTCGCGAATCGGCGAAAAATTCGCGAATTTCTCTGGAAATTAGCGAATTTTTCGGCGAAGCGAAATGCGGCCGTTTCGCCCATCACTATTCATGTTCCTTTTAAAAATATATGAAAAATAGAAAAATGAACCAATACTCGCCGAGGTTACTTTGGTCCCAAACTAAGATGAACCCTAATTTAAAATGTGATGATATCAGAAGTCAGCTTGGAGGCATTGTGTCATTTTACATGTTCATGGTATTTCTAAAATCCATTTAAAACAATGAGAATTATAAATACAGAGGGTGGCAGAATATGTTAATTATAAATTATGAACAGTTTAGATGGAATTAAACCCCTTCATACAGAGTTTGAGGGTTGAAAAGAATTGGGCTGTCCTTGTTTTCTTATTACATACCAGTATTCTTTTTTATTTCCTAATGTTACTTTATATTTATCCTCTGTTTGGATTCCTTTGATGTACCAGTTTCTGCCACACCTTCTGAAAGGCTGTTCAGTACTCACAAATGACACCCCAGGGCTTATTTACACATCCAAGTAATATGAGTACTATTTATAATGTTTTTTTACCCATAATGCAATATTTCCACCCCAAAATTATTGAGTTATTATGCAGCTAGAAGCCAGTGTAAAATGATTGGAGTTAAAAGAAAGCACACATTTTCTGTTGAAGAGAGTGTGCCTTAGTTTACACCTTTCATGCTAGTCATGCTTAGCAAAGACTACAGCATCAAGGGTGCAGTCCAACAGTATACTTGGCACCTACCATAGGACAGGTGGTAAGGTCAGGGCCCTTTTGCAGCCTACACCCTCTACTGCTCTCTAACTTCTAAGTGCAAATTGGGGGGGAGGGAGAGGGGACACTTACGTTCCTCCCCATACCTGTGCCTCTTGAATACAGTGATATTAAATGCATTAACTGAGGTAGCTGCAGCAGGAAAAAAATGAAATCAGTGTGCCTGGGAGGTCATGGAGTTTGCCTGGGAGGTCAATGAATCATGTGCATGATTCAGCTGGAGCAACATTGAGCACCCATAGAATAAACAAATAAGGAGTATTTAACATGAATTCAATGCAGATGTTAAAGGAACAATTCAGTGTAAAAATAAAAACGGGATAAATAAATAGGCTGTGCAAAATAAAAAAATGTTTCCAATATAATTAGTCAGGAAAAAATGCAAACTATAAAGGCTGGACTGACTTGATGTCTAATATAATAGCCAGAATCCAATTTCCTGCTTTTCAGCTCTGAAACTTTGAGTTAGTCAGCGACTTGAAGGGTGGCCAGATGGGACATAACTGTTCAGTGAATTTGCAATTGATCCTCAGTATTCAGCTCAGATTCAAAATCAACAGTTATGGCCCTTGAGGCCCTCCCTCAAGTCACTGATTGGTTACTGCCTGGTCACCAGGGTAACCAGTCAGTGGAAAACAAGAGAGCTGAAAAGCAGGAAGTTGGATTCTGGCTATTATGTTAGACATCCCCTCACTCCAGCCTTTATACGTTACATTTTTGGCTAACTAACTATGTTAGAAACATTTTTTATTTTACACTGCCTATCTATTTACCAAGTTTTTATTTTTATACTGAACAATTCCTTTAAGTATAATACTCCATGGGCCCTGGTGCCCAAACAGCCCAACTTGCTGTAACTAGTGATGGGCGAAACGGCCGCGTTTCGCTTCGCCGAAAAATTTCCAGAGAAATTCGCTAATTTTTCGCCGATTCGCGAAATGAGTCCCGTCGATTTTTACGCGCGTAGCGTCGGTTTTGACGCGCGCCACGTCATTTTCGGCACGCGAATTCGCCCCTGGCAAATAAATTCGCCCATCACTAGCTGTAACAAAATGCTATGTGTAGCTTGATAGTTGGTCTTGTTGAGAATGATTACATCAGCAATGTATTTATTTCCAACTACATGAGGCAGCCAAAAACTTCTGAAATACAAACATGTTATTTATTTATTATGTACCTAAGCTGTTAAAAATTTAAATTTGAAAATACTCAAACCTAGTGATGGGCGAATCTACCCAGTTTCGCTTCGCCGAAAAATTAGCGAATTTCCAGTGAAATTCGCCAATTGGTGGAAACATTTGCGAAACGAGTCACGCACATTTTTGTCACGTTGTTTTCGACGCGTCGCGTTGTTTTCGACGCATCGCGTCGTTTTCGTCGTGTCAAAAATTACACGCGACTCATTTTTTGGGCGAATTATCGCCTGGGGGAATTCGCCGCAAATTCGCCCCTGGCGAATGAATTCGCCCATAACTACTCAAACCTATTGAAATCATTTAGATGTCAATGGCAGATGGTCCCTTTAAGAAATGGAACATATTTTTTACCTTCAGAATCCTCTATAGTTTTTGTGGTGTCTGCATTGGTTTTTGTTCAATAATCCAATACATTTTACCACAAATCATGTTTGATTGTGGGTTTCTCATTTTTTAAAAACTTTAAAAATGTGACATTTATTAAAGGGCAGATTTATCGAGGGTCGAATTTCAAAGTGAATTAATTATTTTCGAAAAAAATGGAACCACTTTCGATCAAACAGGTTCGTCTTCATTCAAATTCGAATCATTCAAATCAAATAATTATCACATTCGAACAATTCAGAGGATTCCCCCCAAAAAAGGATTTCCCCCCCAAAAAAGTTGACTTCTCAAACTTCTCCTCCTAAAGACTCCATATAGGTTACAGGAGGTCCCCATAGGCTAAAACAGCAATTTTGCAGGTTTAAGATGGTGAAGGGTTGAAGTTGAAGTTATTAAAGGGGCACATTTACTAAGGGTCGAAGTGAATTTTTAAATAGAATTAGAATTTTGAAGTACTGTCTCTTTAAAAAAAAAAATCAAATTTGACTCCACCACCTTATAGCTGCCGAATTGCCATTGTAGCTTATGGGGGACCTCCTGGAAGCTTTTTTATTAAAATCTTTTGATTCTAACTGTCATTTTCAATCGAAAATGAGCCCCCCAAAAAAATTTTATTTTTTTTTTTCGAATTTGAATTCGAATCGAATTCAAATTTTCTATTTGAACTTCGACCAATAGAAAATCTGCCCCTAAGTGTTAAAAAACACATAAACCACTTTTTTGCATGGTCAGTTGTCAAGGTGCTATAGAAGGCAAAGGAAACGGCTTTTATCTTTTTTTGACTACTCTAAATCAGTTTGGACTTTTAGAGATTTTTGTATTTTTTTCTCTTGGAATTATCTGAGAAACTCGAATTCTTTCAAAGTTTTCAGGGTATCCATATATTTTAGCATATTGTCCTGTGCTTTTTCCATTCACACTTTTTATATTCAGATGTTTTAATTATTTTAATATCATTTGTGGTTTTAGAGTTTGAGTTTAGTCATGGCTTCAAAAACCTTGAAATCCACTAAAATTTGACCTTTAATTATTGTGCTCCTAAATGTCTGTCAAATTTTCTATTTTAAAAAAAGGACAACTGGAAGGCTGTGACTGATTCTATTATTTTCCCCACTCAATTTTGTGGGGAAATTAAAAACTGTAAATCCTGAATATATCACTTGAGATTTTCTACTTTCTTTTCCTTTATCTTAGAAAATATGCTATTTTCAAGTCCCACTCGACACATGGGGAGAACTTGTATTGCTATGATTTGTGTTTTTGTGTGCAATAGATCATGCACATTGCTTGCTTCTTGTACAGGAAATATTACTCAGTAGAGGGAATAAGAGAAGCAAAAAAGGAGGTTGTTGTAAGTAAATAATATATCAATAATATATAATAATACAAATGAGGAAGTAACACCTGCACAGAACCATGGGGAGCTAATATAAAATATTTCCATTTGAGAAATACAAGAGTAAAATGAAAGCATATTTTTAAAATAGCAATCTTACATTAATCCCGAAAGCTTAGCCTCTCCAATATGGAATCTGATTTTCCACAAACTTTATGAACACAGGGCAGATGTTACTTTGGCAAGCCAGGGAAAGTCTCAGCAAGCTATTAATGAACCTTACATAGTAATTGTTTATGTGTTGTAAACAAAAAATGGTGTAGCTTGCACACAGATGTTTATTTTTCCCCAAATTTTTCTAGCTACACACAACAAAAAGTAAAATAAAAGTACAGATGGCAGATATTGTATACATGTCATTTACTAAATCCAAAACCAGTTTCATTAACACATTAAAACTTTTATCTGGAGCTTGTATTATGCACATTTCAGTTTATGAAATAGCAAAGCCAAAGGCATTCGAGAAAGTTGAGGATTTTATTTGATGGGGGAAAGTACACATTCCACTATATTAATACAGCAATTCTTTGTTGTATGCTTGGTCTTACATGACATAGAGTCAACTGATTATACATTGACACATGGCTGCTGCATTGGTCTTGTTCAATAATGGAAGGGATGCCTGAATGCAATGAAACTGATGGACCTGTTTAGTAACAATTTTCTTGTAAATAAACTAAAGGGGCAATAACATGTCACAACCTAATTCTGTAACATAAATAGATAAATAAACAATTAATAAAAAATAAGTAAACTAATTGCACAGATGTGGGACCTATTATCTAGAATGCTTATGACCTGGGGTTTTTGGGATAACCTGTTTTTCCAAAAATTTGGATCTTCATAACTTACGTTTACCAACAAATGACTTCAATATTAATAAAACCCAACAGGCTTGTTTTTTCTCCAATAAGCATTAATTATATATTATATAACAGGTTTCCGAATAACATATGCCATGTATGTGGTTACCACTTGTAGATGATTGCCCATGTTAACTTGATGAAACATGTTTCAGTTACTATAATGGGAAGAGAGGTTGGTGTTCCCAAAATAAGGCCTCTTCTGTAATATATAGTTGCATTCTATAGTAGAATGTGTATAAAACAATAGGCAGCACTCTCACTTTAAGGGGCAGATTTACTATTGGTCGAATTTCGAATTGAAAAAAAAAAGAAATTTGTTTTGGGGGTCATTTTCTATTGAATTAAAATCTTTCTAATAGAACGATCACGTTGTTCGAATGAAACGATTCAAACTATTAAAAAAATTATTTTCTGAACACCTTTTCAGGATCACGTATCCTCCACTAAATCGCTTACTGACAATTTCCAAATTGTTTCTGGAGGCAGCATTAACTCAAAAGCTTTTCATTGGTAGAGACATTTACAGTTACACGAAATTTGAACATCATCATGTAGAATGCAAGTGTCAACTGGAGTGATGTAAAGGTTTCCACACAAGTGGTTTAGTGGTGTCAACTCTTTGGCCTAGGTTAATTTATTAATAAATAAGGTAAAAATGTGTATAGGAATTTACATTTTGCTTTTGACAGCTTCAATTGACTTCTATATGACCATGCAAGATTTCAGATGACAAAGTTGTACAACATATTTTTTTGCATTTATTTGCTTCATATACATCAACAATCTGTGTGTGTTTTTAAACAAATTCATAATTTTTAGTGGCAAAAAATAGTGATGGGCGAATTTATTCGGCAGGCGCAAATTCACTGTGAATTCCAGCGATTCACCACCGGCGAATAGAATAATGAAACACCAGCAAAAATTTGCCTTGTAAAAATTTGGTGGCGTTAAAAAAAAAAAACTACACGTGCGTCGTTTCGCTAATTTTTTGCCAATTCACAAATTTTTCAGCGAAGTGAAATGGGATAGAATCACCCATCACTACCAAAAAATTACATTGCAGAAAAGTCATGAAATTTTCTATTGGTCAAACATTTTTTCAAAATGGACATAACTGAGTTTTGGGGAGATGCATTTATGAGAATAAATCGATTTTTATACCATATTCCCAGTGATAATTTTACATTAACTACATATTATTATCCTATTACAGATATGGGACCTGATATCCAGAATGTTTGGGACATGGGGTTTTCCAGATAATGGATCTTTCTGTAATTTGGATCTTCATAGCTTGTCTACTAGGAAATCATATAAACATTAAATAAACCCAATAAGCTGATTTTGCTTTCAATAAAGATTAATTTTATCTTAGTTGGGATCAAGTACAAGCTAGTGTTTTATTATTACAGAGTATAAGAAAATTATTTTTAAAAAAATTTGATAATTTGAATAAAACGAAGTCTATGGGAGATGGCCTTCCCATAATTCAGAGCTTCCTGTATAACAGGCTTGCGGATAATGAATTCCACACCTGTACTAATATTCTAATAACTATTAGAGCAGAAAATGATGAGCCAAGAATCTTGCATCATGCACATATTTCATTTGTACTGAAAATCATATAGATTGAATATTAAATTTAAAATAATATGATTGCCTGTTTGGGTTTTGATTAGAGATGAGAAAATAGAAATTACAAAGTTTACCAAATTGTTACCAGTTGAGGAGATTCAATAGATGCAAACTGGCATGTAGGTTCTAATTAAGCAAAAATGTTAATTTGTTATATTTTTAGCTTGATTTATAATTCATTCTGAATCAGCTTGGATAGAAGTATTGACCATAAATCCAATTTCAGATAATCCAAGTACCTCTAGCTGAGAGTGAAACTGGAGTTGCTCTTTTTATATTCTGTTTGCCTATGTAAGTAACTTTATATTGTGGGTTTTTAAAAAAAAAAATTGCTAATCTTCATCTTATCTTTTCTCACATTTTGTCTATCCCCATAGTGCACATTGTTTCTCAGACGTATAAATTGAGTTCTCTGCTAAATACATTTTATCATTTACAGTAGAGGCACATTTATCAACTATAGAATCAACGCTGCTCCTTTTGACTTTTAAAACATACTGGGGCTTATTTATAAAAACTGGGCATCTGAGCATTAACTCATAGCAACCATTATTTTTTCAGCCAGCTGCAGGAAGAACAATGAAAGCAAAATCTGATTGGTAGCCATGGGTTACTGCACAGGAGTAAATTTACCCAGTGTTTATAAATAAAACAAATGTCATGCTACATAACAGTGCCCATGTCAATAGGAAAAGTTGAGACATGGTGGGGCATGTTTAGCCATCTGAGCAGAATGTTTGCTTTCCTCCATCTGCAACAAAGGAGAGAATTAGATGTTGGGACAACACCAACAATTTATCAGAACCCTAAAATTTTTATCAAAATAAATAATTACATATTGGACTTCTGAAACCCAACACTACCAGTTTCTTCATTTCCAGGTATGGGAACCATTTTCCAGAATGCTTGGGACCTGGGGTTTTCCAGATAATGGCTCTTTCTGTAACTTCATAGCTTAAGTCTATTAAAAAATCATGTAAACATAAAATAAACCCAACAGGCTGGTTTTCCCTCCAATATGAATTAATTATATCTCAGTTTGTATCAAGTGCACAGTATTGGTTAATTATTACACAGAAAAAGGAAAAAGTTTTTCAACATTTGGATTATTTGGATAAAATATAGTATATGGTAGAAGGCCTTTCTGTAATTAGCAGCTTTATGGATTGCAGGTTCCGAATAAAGGATCCGATACCTGTAGTGAATGTCTTGGCCATTTGGAAGGATTCATATCAGTACAAAATGAATGCAAAAAGCATTTTACAAGCAACATCGAAAAATATATAGATTGGAAAAAGCAGTTAAAAATCAACCTCCACAATCTGACAGGCATCTTGAGGTTTCAGCGCTCAGCAAGTTAAAACAAACCTGCTGCTGCTGTATTTATCATAACTGAGCTACGAGTGTCATGTTTTTTGTTGTTAGACTTCAGAAATAACGAAACCCTCAAAGAAGCAGAAATCATATTTAGTGGTGATGAATTACCCAGCCAACATCAAAGTCATTTGGAATAGGTCTCACCAGTGAACGATAGGTTTCTACAATGTATTGTGAAATTCTTACAGTCATTTATTTGACATTGATTAACTGCTTGTCTTTTTGATGTTGGGTAAAACAAACTGAAATTACTACTAAAATGTTTTGAGGAGCCAAACGTATCAGGGACCCTGCTGAGTTTGGTATTGTGCATCTCTAGAGTAAACATTGGGCATTTCTTTGCAAAACCAATGATCTGCATTTGCTTTTCTCTAGGTTTTTAATTAACAAACTGCTTTTAAATCTTTATCAACAATTTCTAGATATTTTTGAATGACAGTTATCTCTATCAGTAACTGCACTCTATCCTTCTATTTGCAAATGGTCTATGATATTTCTTCTCATCTGAATCTGAGATATGTTTGTGATTGTAACCCAGTGATGCTATGGTGGTATTAAATTCTATAACAAATACTAGATTTGGTGCATCACTAATAAAAATGAAATATTTCTGTACCTGTACCAAATTTAGTCATTTAAATCCTGTTTTGTCCAAAGACTACTATAAAAACTATTTTTGTAGAAAAAAAACTAAAATGTTTCAAAATGTATTAAACCCCAGTGGTGTTTAAAGTCCAAATAAAAAAGTAATCCAACTCACACCTGTCAAGTTCATGTAAAAGTCGATGGCAGATGTCCTATTTACATTTTGAAGATATCCTGATCTGCTCTGGGTTTTGTTCAGTAATCAAAAAATGTTGTGATTTCAGGCATCAAATTTTGCAGTTTTCAGCGACAGATCTGAAAGATTGTACAATTCAGATTTTTTTCACAATTTTATTTTTTCCCGTACAAGAAATTTTCATAAACTTTTCTTGATAAATAGGAGGTCCATGCAGATAAGATGGAGTGTTTTTTTTTTTTTAATACAGACTTTTTTGACACGCTATGTTGTGATTAATAAAAACTTCTTCATTTGTTGAGAAATATAGATTTGATGTCAGCCTAAACTCAGTGGAAAAGTCTCTACCACTGACGTGTTTCGTGCCACATGGCACTTCCTCAGAGTGTATTCTGAGGAAACGCCTTCTGAAGCCTTTCTAATTTGCCTCAGAGGGGGGAAAATCCTTCCTGATTCCAAAATGGCAATCAGACTAGTCCCTGGATCAACTGAGTGATCTATCTTTCTAAAAAGCCATCCAATCCCTTCTTAAAGCTATCTAATGTACCCGCCTGTACGATTGATTCAGGAAGAGAATTCCACATCTTCACATCTCTCACTGTAAAAACCCCCTTATGAATATTTAGGAGGAACCTCTTTTCTTCTAATCGGAATGGGTGACCTTGTGTCAGCTGGAAATACCTACTGGTAAATAAAACATTAGAGAGTCAGATTCAGATTTTCTGCTCTTTTGAGAAATGGATTTCAATGCAGAATTCTGCTGGAGCAGCACTATTAACGGATGCATTTTGAAAAAAAATTTTTTTTCCCATTACTGTATCCCTAATGAACAAGTTAAATAAAAGTGGACCCAATACCGAACCCTGAGGGACCCCACCATTAACCTTATTTTCCTAATAACTTATTAACTTCTATATTAAACCACATAGGGTGATTCTTGGAGTTTCTACATTTACTCCATAAGGGATTTAATTGTTAACAGTAATGATTTAATGTCATTTTAAATCACAACTATTTCAGTTCTTTGTTTTTAGCTGAAAATGTAATGCCCCAATCAATGCTCTGAAGGGCAGCCCTCATGGTACTAAAATTAGCTTTTCTGAAATTCATGGTTTTTGTTTCCCCAGTGTATATTTGTTTTTTGCACCAGACATTAAATTATATAACATTATGGTCACTGTTACCCAGGGGTTCAATGACTTTCACATTTGCTATACGTTTTTGGCCATTTGAGATCACTAGATCCAGAAGAGCAACACATTTATAAACTTGTTCCCATTAACTGATCTGGCAATACTGTTGTTCCACTCAATATCTGGGTAATTTAAATTCCCCATTATCATTACTTTACCCAGAATAGCAGTTTTTTCTATTTGCATCAGGAGCTTAGCCTCCTCCTCACATACATTAGGGCATCTATAGCATACCCCTAAAATGTATTTGCTGGACTCTTTACAATTGTGGAAGAACTCTGCCTACTCTTCTGTCTTCTCATTTTCTAACATAACCTCCTCCTTTATATAAGCTTTTAAATCCTGCCTAACAAACAGACATACCCCTCCTCCTTTTCTATTGCCCTCAGAAACAAAGTATAGCCACTGATATTAACTGACCAGACATGCAACTCAGCCATGTTTCAGCCACACCAATTATATTTTCCCTTCAGCACCTCCAACTCTCCCATTTTTCCAGCCAGACTCCTTGCATTTGCAGACAAACATTTAATACTGATACCATATTGAACATATGACATGTGGCCCTCCCTATCCTTAACAGTACCCCAACTGAATCTCCTCCCGCATTTTCCCTTCCATTGACCACTATCTCATCTAACCTGTCTTCCACTGAATCTTTTACTGAACCATACCCCCCATGCCTAGTTTAAAATCTCCTCCAACTGTCTAGCCATCTTCTCTCCCTAAACAGCTGCACCATTATCATTGAGGTGCAACCCATCCCTAGCAAAGAGCCAACTGAGAAATCAGCCCAGTTCTCCAGAAACCCGAAACCCTCCTCCCTATATCAAACTCTTAGCCACGCATTAATCTCCCTAAGCTCCCGCTGTCTTCTTAGCATTGCTCGGGGCACAGGTAATATCTCGGAGAAGGCATGAAGGGTCCTTACGGCAGATTACCCTATCCACCTCTCCAATATTTGAATCCCCTAGAACTAGAACCTGTTTTACCTTCTTTGCACTCCCACCACCACCCGTATTAGAGAGTCAGCCTGCTCCATACACACCAGTTCAGAGCTTTCTTTCCCAGCATGTTCAGCCAAAATGGTGATTTTTTTTTTTGTTTTGGACAAGCTGTGGACCAGCCCCTCACCTGTCTCCTACTACCCCTCCTGACTGTCACAAACCTACCTCCCTTATTAGCTTCCACTGCCCCTTCCCCTTCTCCTCCCCCCCCCACTCCACTAGTCCCTGCCAGTGGTTGCTCTGTGTCCTCTGAAAACCCACATTTATCTATCCCCATATTCTTAAGCACCAGTTTTGGATATATGAAACATGTATAGCACTACAGCTCTGGCAGCACAAGCAATATCCTCTTGCTAAGGAATGTTTATGTGATTTTCGAGTAGAGTTAAGGTATGCAGATCCAAATTACAGAAAGATCCATTATCTGAAAAGCCCCAGGTGCCAAGCATTCTGAATAACAGGTCCCATACCTGTACTGAAAAATACCTTTTTATGCCATTTTTTTTAGAATATTTAAAATTATTTCCTTTTCTCAGCTGGATACCTTGATTTACTGTTTTTTATTTTTCCTGAGTTAAAGACTCATACTACTGACTGAATTCATATTGAATATACATTTCTTTGGGTTTGTGCATGGGGAGGTTATGTAGTTTAAACCAGAGAATTATCTGCAACAATTACAGGTTTGATATCAGCTTGCTGCACTCTACTCCAAATAACAACAGATGGCAGCATTGGATTGTGTAAAGTATTGTGATCCACCCAAATGCAGAAAATGTTCCCTTTTTGCACAAATGCTAATATTACTGTACCTCCTTTTATATAATGCTGTTATTCCAAAGAAGTAGATGGTGTATTTGTCAGAATACATTCTTGACAAAAAGAATGAGGAAGAAACCAAAACATACGGAAAACGACAATGAAAGGAGGGGAATGTCACTTCTTTTAATGGAAGGCTTTGAGAAGATTAAACAGGAAGAACAAGGATTATTTGTGTGTTAGATCTCAGCCCCTTTATGAAGATCAGAGAGATGTGACCTGTATAAATTTGCTTTTTCAAAGACATTTCATTTTCTTAATAACTTATTAACAGGTAAAATTCATAGAATTATTTTTGGTAACATTAATATGCTTCCAGTGTACAATATAGTAGCTGCTGTTATGCACTAAAACCATTAAATGATGCTATCTTTGATCTTATGCATTGTCTGGGCAATGAGTGCTTTGTGTTTGCTTTAATTTATGTTCCAGTTTTCTATTCTGAAATGCATCT
>CM044432.1:191925704-191953879 GCA_024363595.1 Xenopus borealis
TACCTTTAATATCTTTTTTAAACCTTGACTCTTTTTCTCTAATACATGTTCTTTATTAGATTCCACAATAAAGACATCTTCACTTAACTTGCCTTGCAAACATAATGATCTCAGCTTTGCTAAACTATATAACCTCCTCATTCTGTACCATAATACATATTAATTTATGGGTGAGTGTGTTTTTCAGCTTTTCTATTTGTAACTACTTTATATGCTGCCATACCATAAAATGTTGGTTTGGGCCACCTTTTGTTTTCCACACAATAATTTGATCCTGGAAAATGAATATACTCAACCTACAGTAACCCCATCTCAACTGACCGAATGTAGACCCCGTTAATATAGGCTTAGCTATTACTATATTAGCTCACATAGTAATTTAAAGGACAAGGAAAGTGTAAAATAAAATAAGGGTAGAAATGCTGTATTTTGTATACTAAACATAAACATGAACTTACTACACCACAAGCCTAATCAAACAAATTATTTATGCTTTCAAAGTTGGCCACAGGGGGCTGTCATCTTGGAAATTTGTTATACATCTTTGCAAGACTAGACTACATACACATGCTCAGTGTGATCTGGGCTTCTTAGGGACCATCATAAATGATCAAAAAACAAAGCTGCTTGGGTTCTGCATGGCTGGTAAATAAAGAAGGGGCTCCCCCTGCTGTTCATAAGTATGATTGTTTCCCTGCCAGAAGTTAGGGATTGTCTGACAATTCCTATTCACAGCACTAAATGAAGGAAGAATTTCACTGCATACAGTCAGGTTTCTTATAAAAACAGTACACATTTTTTAATTAAATTATATTGGAGATAGATTTCTTTTTCATTAAAGAAAGTAAAAATTGGATTTTATTTCTTTGCCTTTCCTTGCCCTTTAAGAAGATACAATGATTAGGTTAATAACAGATCTTGCTTCCCATGCGATCATCAGGATATGGCCAGACTTCCAACAAGCACATCCAAAGCAGAGTTCTTATCTTAGCTATTAGCTGAATAGCATATTGTGCCCCTCGCTACAGTCTGATAAGGGCTTCAAAAATCATCAATATCATCAAGTCATTGAGGTCATCGAGTTGATTAGATCCCATGATTTCTCTTGCACAAAGCTTCATTATATGGGATTATAGATTATAAAGCTGTATTGTATACTATATTGGGTTCAACATACAACATCTGGCTCAACAGTAGAACAGTTTTTTGTGTTATTGTTTTAACTAGTTTTGTAGCATGGTATTGCAATGAGCGATTGGGTTTAATCAAAATATTAACATTAGCCATAATTGAAAAAAAAAATCAATTATTACAGCTCACAAATAATCTCCTAAGATTATGTTTTCTTCAGTGAGAAGAAAGCACATCACATAGTGATCGCCAGTATAGTTATGTGTTTATGCTTGACGTGGAAGAAAACAAAATAGCAAAAATATTCCAACTTTAGTGAATATTTACACAGAAGTAGGTGCACCTTTAAATATCTAACACCTTACTATCATACAGCATGGTTATGAATCCCTTGAGTGTAAGACTATTCACTAATTTAAACGGGTTGTTCACCTTTGAGTTAACTTTTAGTATAATCTAGAGAGTGATATTCTGAGACAGTTGTTTGTATTGTTTGTAGTTTTATAGTTATTTAGCTTTTTATTCAGCAGCTCTCTAGTTTGCAGTGTCAGCAATTTGGTTTCTAGGGTACCTGCATTGATTTGAATAAGAGACTGGAAACAGAAGAAAATTGTAAATCATTAAAAAACTATGAAAAATAAATAATGAAGACCAATTGAAAAGTTTCTTAACATTGGCCCTTGTACAATATACTAAAAGTCAACTTGAAGGTGAACCACCCCTTTAACAGAAGAGATCCCCTTGAGGACACATTGCCTTTATCTTGTTCAGCTGTCAGTCTTGCCCACAAGATCCACCTACAGAACCAATAAGTTTCAAAGAGTCCTATTTCATGTGGCTTTTCATGTGGCTTTCTTGACCTTTGAGACCCAGTTTTAAAAAAAGGGCATCTCATTCTGCCTATCTCAGAAAAAAAATATGTTTTTTTATAGATTATCTATGTGCAATAATTGTTTAATTGCTATAAATTTGGCCAGGAAACCTGCCAAATTTCTTGTTCATAAAGAGGTGTTTCATGCTACACATATAGGGCTGTATTTATTAAAGGAATCTATAAAATGTTTCTGTACATGACTGTCTTTTCATATGCTTCACCGTTCTGTATAAATATCTATTTTTTATCCGATAATGTATAATTTTACAAAAATATATTTGCTTCATACCACTTTAAAAAGGTGAAATGTTTTTCAACAAAGAAGTCATAACAGATTGGCATACACACTTCAATTAAATAGTCTTTCAAAAATATATATTTTCAGTGTTCCAGAGGACTGTGGAAGCTGATAGAAAAATGTAGCAACATAGAAAAATGTGGAAACATTAACCAGATTTTTTTAAGGCTGACATTTCATATAGTCAAGAGAAAGTTTTCCTACATGTTTACCATTTTGGTTTAGAGCAAGCATGTTTTTGAAGTTCATTTTTTACTTTTAGAGTTATAAGAGATGGGATGATTTGTTTGCTGACTTTTTTTGCTGGTAGAGAAGAGTCCAAAATCCACCTGCAGCATTCCATTGACTCCAATTGGTACCACCAGTACTGGCAACTCTTGGTCCAAAAATACACATTTGAATGTTTTCAGGCAAAAGCAACATATATTTGCCAGCATGACTTAGCTTGAGGGCTTTAACCATAGAGTTTTGAGTAGGAATTTAACAATGCAAGTACAATTTCAAATGCATTGTGCTATCTTTTTTTACCCAGAATGCAGTATGCATTCCCAGGGGTGCTGCACCAATGAGATCAGTTGAATAACTTTCCTCTTGCAGCAGCACTCCATGAGTTAGCCGGGGCAGAAAAAAAGCCACTCCTGGTAACTTTAAGAGACAAATTTCTGGTTTTCAATTGTGTTCTCTGCACTAGTGATGTGGACCCCACTGGACACTCTCTGGTGCTGAAAAGGTGAGTGTGGGCTGCACAGCAGAGTCTGGCCGAGGGGTAGGGCTCACCCCTTTGCATTCCCATATTTATGCTACCGGGGGTGGTGTATTCATCTGATGCATTCACAGCCTGCAGATTACATTTTGATGTGAATCAGACACAATTGTGCTAAAGTTTGTTGTAATTTTCTGCACTCTTCAACAACATAACATCAGCTCTTCATTATTTTTCATGAGCAAGTCTGCTTCTTGTATTGATGCAGCTCGCAGTGGGAAACTTACCACCAGCTAGAACATGGTGCTACCTCAAAGCGTCTCCTAGATCAATTGGTGCATTTACATTGGATAGAGGAGGTGGTATGGATGCATTGGCACCTAGCACAGGTATAGGAAAATATATAGGACAGTGTCTTTAGACTCAAGTAACTATAATGAATGCCATCAACGCACCTAATGACTCTACCCATTAAAATGTAGTCGCAAATACAGTTGTAAATGATCACTTGTATATCTGTATGTTCGGTGACCAAAGTCTGCTGTTTGTAATGGTTCCAGCAACAAATATTAGACTTGTATTGCTCCTTTTCCTGATGACAGAAAGGGATATTTCTCTAGTGGGAGCAATGCAGTAATTAATTCTAATGTAAATACAAATAACCTAGAAAGCTTTTTATATTTAGAAAAAGAAGAGAAAAAAAGACAGAGGAAAAATGCAATGGAAAAAGCAAAACAATAATGCTTTTATATCATCTGACTCATTCTGTGACTGGCACAAACACATTTGTAATAAAACATGACTTGCTTTGAAAACAACTGTCACTGTGGATAAATCTACTGTAACAAAAAGCACAATTCACAGTAGGCAAGAATTGATTGATCTGTTAGAAAACAATAATGTTTCTCACTTCATGATTTTTCCTAGTTCATTTTGCTGGTGGTGTCAGATCTGCCTGGTAATGAACTATTAATAGTACCGGTGTCATATTTATTTGTTACATTTTTAATGAGGCACCACTTTCCAAGGAACTGGTATTTAGGAATAGTCTGCAACGATGGGGTGAAATTAAAAATTAAAGTGTTAGTGAAAGCAGAGAATCAGATCAAGCATACTCGTTAATCTGGGAAAAGAAGTGATGGATGGATATTGGTACATTTTCATACACCTTCATATAAATTATTGTGGGCAAAAAGAGGTGTATGCAAATTAACTTAATTACACTTACTAAGTCAGAGGAAGAATATTATCACTGTTTGCACACTAATTTTTTCTTCTTACTTACAGTGTCAATCAATTTTTCCAAAAATTTCCTGTGTGGAAAAAAAACTTGATAATGTGAAAAATTGAAACAAATTTTTTCTCAACACAAAACTTTGGATTATTGCATGAAACCCATCGCAGATCAAGATATCTTTGGGATTTCTCCCATGGACGTCTATAGGAACTCGCCATATCTGAGTTGGAGTACATTTTCTTCAGATTTTTCACACCTTCAGGGTTTAATAAATTCTAAAAAAAAAAAAATTTATAGTAAAAAAAAACTAAAAATTCTTGAGCTTTGATCAATAACTCCCTTGATGCTAAGTTCCATGAAATGGAAATTGCAGTCACTACAGCCAAGCTTCTGACTAAAATTAGCATCGGGAGAGCAGTAAAATGTTTTTTAAGTTATGTGGATTTGATTCCACTTGGAAGTGCAATAAAGTGTATAAATCAGTTTTAGACACCAAGTTGCTCCAACATTGGTCATGCACAAGTATTAATTGTGGCCTGCAAATCATGGTACTGGTACATTTGTACTTCAAATAACTGGTTAGGTCTGCATGTCTGATTTCCAGGTATTGTTTATGGTGGAGTTGCAATTTAACTTGAATTAGACCAAATTCATATGAGTGAAATTTCACCATAAATTCCATCTGCAGGGACATCGACAAGTTACAACATGTGTAGGTGACAATTTTCTAGCATTCATTCACATTCAATTTCAACAAAATGCTAATTTTATGTTACGTTTAATGTTACCTAATGTTTTAACGTTACCTCTTTTGCTAGAGTTGACTTTGCCTCAGATCAGGCAAACTGCTAAAATGCTGCTACATCTTCCTCAATGTTATGTTGTAAAAACCATGGCAACCTCTTTTTAAGCAGGATTGCCTGCAAAAGTCCCTACTATGAAACTACTAAAGAAAGTGGCCACTTCAAGCATTTGCACATCAAGCATTGCAACATCTCTAATAAAGAATTTCATATGGTTTTAATGTAGCCGCCCTATTCAAATTGACCTAAGCATATGAGGACCAAGAAAGTTTCACTAGGCAGAAGTGATCAATAGCGTAATTTCACTTAGTAAGCCAGCGTTTGGCACCCAGGTCGCAACTTCACATTTTAGTGAATTAGCGTAGTGGTAACAAATTTTCATCTGGTGAAATTGTGCGAAGCGTGTGAATCATTCGCTGGTGACAACTCCCCCTTTAGTGAATCTGCCCCATAGTTTGGTGTCTGATATTTTCATTAAAAGTAATAATATTTGATATGAGGTAAAATTATATGAACGACAATTGTTCTGTACTGCATGTTCCCAGATTAAAACTTGCTTTATTTAATAAAAACAAAACACAGAATGCAGTCTTGTGAAATATCCTCTATATTAGAAACTGCAGAGAATTTCTCCCCAAAACCTTATCAGAATCTGCTATTTTGATGGTCTGGTTTCTGAGTCTGCAAGAGACTTAAAAGTTTTACATTTTCCTGCATGGATTTTTGATGTACTACAATCTGGGCACATGCAGTTCATCTAGTTTTTCTCATTCACTAGATGTTATTGCATTTAGTTTTCCCCTGTCCTCTCCATGTCAGTACTCATCAGGCCCAGCCCCTCCCTCATGCCCCATTAGAAGAACCTCCCACCAAATCAATAAAGCTGCCACTTACACTTCCTGCCGTGTCTTTTTTGTTCTTCTCTTGTGCTTCGCTCTTTCAGGAGCTCACTTTTCTTTTAGGGGGGGTTAGCTGGGACCTGCCCATAAAGTGTCCCTGGAACTGGATTTTTCTCCCTGAGTGCAAGGGGTTTTGCCTGGCTGCCATCATCCTCATCTGGTGTTCCCCTGCTCCCATGGACACCCGGCCTGCTCACAAAGCATCCGGCCTCCAAACATGCTTAGCACCACATCAATATCGGGAGACAGGTGGGGGTGTGGAAGGTACCGTGGTCTTTGGCTAGTTTCGGCAGGGGGTGATGTCATAACCCAGAAGCATTCTTCTTCCAAGTTGCGAGACAGTGGCGCGTCTTTCTGACGCACCATCCAGAAGTCTAGTCCCCTCTACAATGTCAGGTTAAAAAAAAAAGCATTTAAAGCCCACATGAGAACGCATGCTATGTTGGCTCTGGGCAGGCTTGACTGCTATACTCATACGGATGCAGTCACTTGGATTTGTAAGTTAAATGCGTCGTGACTCAGGGCTAATTGAAGAAACGGTGTTATCTAAAGTTATCTTAACTCATTTAATGCATTTAGCCTTTTCATTAGCATACCAAAGCACCATTGTTTTCAATGGTGAACACTTTAATTGGATGGGATGCTGTGACACAATATTCTGTGCTAAGTGGGATAAATTAGATAGATGAGTTAAGTCACGACGCATTTAACTCACAATCCAAAGTGACTGCATCTGTATGTATCTCCTCCTCTTCTAGCACCATGAAATCTGCTGCTGGGTGAAAGGAATCTTCCAGTTCTCTGGAAGCCGCAAACAGTCAATGCCTGGGCTGCTCTGAACCTGCGCTATCCAGCAAGAAGATATGCCATTTCTGTCTTGCAGAATCAGCCGGATCTTCAGTCCCATCCTCAGATATATAGACTTGGATTAGAGAAGCCGTGGCTCAATAATTATCAGGGACTCCAGCAATCAGAGATTGAGCTTGCAAGGAAGGCCATACACCAGAGGTAGAAGAAAGTGAGGTCCTTTTGGCATGTTCTTATTCAGAGGAAAATTCAGAGGAAGATATTTCCTCCTTTGACTTCAACCTTATATCTCCTTTAATCGCCTCCAGGAAAGTGAGGAATCTTCTGCCCAGTTTTTACCTTCTGCTAGGAAGAAGGGTCAGGTTTTTCCGTTATACCAGGAGGTGGCAGAACTAATTAAGTCAGAATGGGAAGTGTTGTCTAAAAGAAGCCCAACACAGAAAAGATTCAGCAAACTATATCCCTTTATGGAGGGAGACATTAAGGACTTCTCTTCTATCCTGGTCATTGATGCTCCAGCATTAAACCTTTCCAGGAATACTCTTTTACCTATTGATGATCAAGCCTTGTTGCGTGACTGGATGGACAAGAGAATTGAGATGGACTTAAAGGTTAGCTTCAAGGTCTCTTGCCCTCTCAGTATCAGCAGGAAGGGTTCTCTGGCTCAGATCATGGGAAGCAGATGCTACATCCAAGCTCGCCCTATGCACTCTTCCTTTTCAGGGACAGGCCTGGTTTGGGAAGAAATTGGAAGACTTGATTTCCAAGGCCTCAGGCAGTTAAAGCCAACTTCTTCCCCAAATCGCCTGTTTGTTATCCTGGCAGCAAAGAACAAGGGCAATGTGGCCTCTTCATCTACCATCTACAATTAGATAAAATTGGCAATCAAGAAGGCTTATCCATCTCAAAATTCTCAGGAGGCAGCTGGCGTCAGAGCTTACTCTACCAGGGAACAAGCAGCTTCATGGGCGGCTGAAGCAGGGACTCCTTTGGAGGTCATTTGCAGGGCAGCTTCTTGGTTCTCATCCAACACTTTCCTTTCACACTACAGGTTGGATGTCTCTTCAGCTAGGAATACTCAATTCGGCACTGATGTTCTCAGCTGTGCTTCAGGGAAGCAATAAATATTTGCAGAATCATGTTGTGGTGTTTCATTCCCACCCAAATTTGGGGAGCTTGCTACATCCCAATGAGTACTGACATAGAGAGGACAGGAGAAAAGGGAAAATTGCATCATACTTACCGTAATTTTCCTTTCCTAGGCCTCTCCATGTCAGTACTGCCCTCCCAGATATTCAGTCAAGGAGCTTGTTACTAGACACGGCGGGAAGTGAAAGTGGCAGCTTTATTGATTTGGTGGGAGGTTCTTCCAATGGGGCATGAGGGAGGAGCTGGGCCTGATGAGTACTGATATGGAGAGACCTAGGAAAGGAAAATCATGGTAAGTATGACACAATTTTCCCTTTTGTATTCTATTCATTGCCTTGGATTTAACTGTGGACTGGTTTCATTCATTTCTTTTAACACCATGCAAGTTATTGGATTTAGAAATGAACCAAAATATTTTGTCAAGTTTTAAAATTTGCCAAATGTAGATGCTGTAAAATTCTTTCAAGAGCCCATGATTGTTCCAGTTGCATCTTCAAACATAACCATAAAGAAGGCACAAGAATAAAAGATGGCCAAGATTGTCAACTTACAGAGATGATATTGACTGGATGTTGCTTTTGTGTAAAATGTCTCAAAGTGCATAAAAAGGGTGAATTTTTTGGACGTTGTACCCTGCACTGCACTAAATAAATGCACTGAAATGTCAATGGGTGACAATTTTTTTTTTTTACATGCAACACTTTTTTTCACCCATTGGAATCTATGGGCGTATTTTTGTGGCGAAACCTGGTAAGAAAAATTATGCTCACCACTAGACAGATGCGTAAATAATCTTTCCATAGAAAATGTGTAATTTATTACTTATTCCAAAGTTTTAGCTGCATGCCAGTTCTTTTCATTTTAATGACAATATCACTTAAAGAAAATCTATGTTTTTGAAAATCTAAGTAAAACTAAGAGGAAACTTCCATATATTTTGCATTTCAGAATAATAGATGCACAGAGAGTTAAATTAAAAGATGATTTTATACTTCCAGTAGCCATTTTTAGCCATTACACATTCACTTAGATTTTATAGATTTTTTCAATGAATACCCCAGAAGACTTACAGAGTTATGAAATTTGTATTAACACACTGCCAGGTCTGTAACAACACTTCAGTTTGTTCTCATTATATGCCAGCACAGACAAACATCAGACAAAATATTTTATCCACATTCTGAAGTATAAGACTTGAAAGACATAGGAGAAAATCAAATTTTTTAATCTTCTGGAGGTGAGAAGTTTAACTAGTTTAGCTTTTGTTTTTATATTGCATGACCTGTGGCTTGGTTTGGTTTTCACTACTTGAAAAGCAGGTCAAGTTCCACAAGGAAAATAGCACTTTATTGAAACTAAAACCTTTCAGAATCATATTGATTAATGGTTTATTGAAAATGGTTAGAAAAAAATAGAGCAAGTATGCAATTTATTTGCTTTATCAGATATCATGTAATATGTTATTACTCCTGCGGTAAATGCAATTGTAGGTGCTCTCACCAGTGCTTATTGTAACCTTTCCTATATATTGTAAGTCCCCCACCCCCTGAAACACAGAACATATTATGTTTGTGATCAAAATGTTACAGAAAAAATGAAATAGAAAGAAGATCATAGTATTTTATAGGTTTTCTGTATGGTGCTAGAATCAGGTATACAATCTGTTTTGTATTGGCGGCCATTGCTGGTGTTGAAAAAAGGGCACCGCCTGTTTTTTGTAAAAAAACTGACACCCGCGTCAAAAACGAGACGCAGCGACATTTCACAAATTTTGGCGAAGCGAAACACCGCTGTTTTGCCCATTACTACTGAAAGCAGTTCCATCTTGAAGTGCTGGTTCTTTTGAACATGACCAGGCAAAATGACCTGAGAATGCTCCATATGCACAAATATTACAACTAAAAACAAATACACTTGTTGGGTCAGGAATTAAATTTTAGAAAGCTCTAAATTACAGGAAGAATATTTCTCTCATAGACTAAAATAAAATAATTAATATTTTCTTTTTCTCTGTAAAAATTTAACAGTACCATGTACTTCATCCCAACTAAGACAGACAAATTCCTTATTGGAGATAGATAAATACTATTGGGGATCATTAACGTTTGAAAGATTTTTCAGTAGATTTTAGATATGAAGATCTGAAAGATCCCTTATCCAGAAAACCCCAGGTTTCAAGCATTCTGGAGAAAAGGCTACACAAAAGGCCACACCTGTAGTTGGTCCCACTGATGAATAGTGGAAACTTAATGAGTATCCTCATTAATCCACTACTATGAACCATGTGGTGTCCATACAGCAACTCAGAAATGACATTGCGCTTTGCATTTACTATTTGGCTCTTTGCACTTTCCCCCATAGATACAAGGGACCTGTAGTCTCAAATTTGGTTCATGGTCAGACAGTTGGTGGGACACCAGGAAAAAACCCGGTTCAAATCAATCGGTTCAAACTATTTTATCGATTGATCGAATATTTGCCATTCGATCATACGACCAATCACATTATGGTAAAATCTTTCAAATTCGATATTCGAATTGAAAAGATTTTTATTCCCCAGCTATTCACATGGTCGAATTTGAGGGGTTTTTTAACCCTTGAATTCGACCAATAGTAAATCTGCTCCAAAGTCTGTGGATAGATATGTAGCACAAACTGCATCTAAATAACTTTTCTTCCAACAGGAAGATCAAAGTGACAAAAGAATGACCAGCTAGGTTTTAACATTTTTGAGAATGGCAGAAAAGACTTGGTAAGGGCCACAGTTAGCAAAAGGTCATATATGTGTCAATGTAATTAAATAAATGTTCCCAAGAGTTGTTCTGAGGAAAGGCTTTTCCCCCAACACTATATAAGGAACCATTATCTACTGTATATAATTGTTTGACCTTTCCTGGGTAGATAGACAGACATATTTCATTTCGTCTTCACTCAGTCACACTCTCTATGTAACTTTGCTTTTTTGGTTTTTCTTTTAAATCCCCAAACTTTTTTAAATTAAACTCAGCATCTCGAAGGAATTTACAGTCTAATAACCTTTTGGTCTGTTCACATGACTTGCACTTTATTCTATTAAAGGCAAATGATAAATTATACAGAGTAGCAAATCACCCCCCAGGATGACAAACATGTGCAGAAGTGTTTGATTTCTACCTAGGTGGTATCTTCCTAATCCTGTTTGCTCAGTGCTCATTAAATAAATGTTAACACGTGGAATGGATAATGTAAAGAGGAACGCTCATCAATCAGTGGAAATCAAATGCAGCTTTAACTGGTCCCCCCCCCCCCCGGCACCCAAGAACATTATTTTTTGCCCACATACTTTAATTTTGTTATTGTTTTAGAGTAATATTTTTTTATCTCAACAAACAGATTTGTCAAATATTGTCAATGATCTAAGTGTGTTCAATACATTGTATTTTCTGCTGTTGCAAATGCAAAACAAATCTCAGATAAATGATGTCCCCTTTCACATCGAGCTCCCCTGAGGATTTTTGCTTGCATTTTCACTGTAGAGATATGTCAGGGGAAAGACAGAATTAAAGTATGAGAGACAACAAACTGGCAGCTACCATCTATTCTAAAAATACCAATTATGCAAATAGTTTGAAGAACACATTGACTGCTTGGTGCTCTCCAGGGATAATGGGTTATATTACATAACGTTATGAACAATTATCAATTTACCAGGAAACAGCTATTTTGCTAAGCATCTGAGCAATCATTTTTTTTTCTAAAAAGACATTCCAACAAGCACTGTTTCTTTGATAAATGTAGGTATTTATTAGCTTTAATCTTTGCCTGAAAATAGTGACACTGCATGCTAAAATGAAATAAAATATTATTAGCTATTTGTGTTTACAGTTATGTCAGTGATAGTCTTGTGTACGCACACACACATTGATGTACAGTATCAACATTGGGTCATATTGGTTCTAAAAAAAAGACAATAATGTCACAGTACAAATGTATCACAGGTATGGGATCCGTTCAGTGTTGGACCGGAATGCATGGGCCCACCGGAAAACCTTAGACCATGAGCCCACTTTCAGAATTATTACTTTTCCTTTCATCATTCAACCTCTTTATTCTCATATACTTTTATTATTACTTACTAAACTCTGTTCTTCCAATATTGCCTCTTTTTTCCCTTAAAGAAATAAGGAACAACCATGAAATTGTCCAAATGGTTAGAAGCAAAAAGACCAACTGACACCTGGGCCCACCGGGTGTTTTCCCAGTATCCTGGAGGACCAGTACGACATTGGATCCCTTATCCAGAAACCCATTATTCATATAGCTCCAAATAACTGGATGGCTGTCTCCCACAGACTTAATTTTAATCAAATAATTCCAATTTTTTTAATTATTTTCTTTTCCTCTGGAATAATAAATCAGTACCGTGCACTTGATCCCAACTAAAATATAATTAATCCTTACTGGATGTAAAACCAGCCTATTGGGTGTATTTAATGTTTAAATGATATTCAAGTAGACTTAAGTTATGGAGATCCAAAATAAAGGAAGATCCGGGAAAACCCCAGATCCCGAACATTCTAGATAACAGGTCCCATACCTGTATCAAGTGTATTATTAGTACAGTTAAGAGCCAATTCATGGTTTTGTTGGCCAGTGTGGCATAATCAACTGTCAGTTGCCATAGCAATAGTACAGCTTTACATAGCTGTGGGCTAAAACACATTCACATCTCCATTTAACAACATTTGATCTATGTATAATCTACATTCTGAGGAAGAAGATAATTGGCATGCATGCTACAAACTTCATTGGTTTCAGTTCAGTATGTTACTTAATTAACTGTCATCTTACAAAGTAGATAGCTGGCTGCCTACCAAACTTGTAGGGCAGATGTTTCCACCAACTTGGTGATATTTTGGAAGATTTGTCCTAGACCAGAGGTTCCCAACTTTGTTTACCCATGAGCCACATTCAAATGTAAAATGAGTTTGTTAGTGGCACAAGCATGACCAAAATTCCTGGGGTGCCAAATAATGACTGTTATTGGCTATTTGGTAGCCCCTATGTGGACTGACAGCCTAAAGGAGACTCTGTTTGCCAGTACAACTAGTTGTAAATATGAGCCACTGTTTTGAGGCCACTGGAAGCAACAAACAATGGGTTGGTGAGCAATGTGTTACTCATGAGACACTGGTTGGGGATTTCTAGACTTTTAAACCGAGCTTCAAGGTCAATCAGAGTGATATGTGTGGTGAATTATTTTCTGTCGTCCAAAATATTTTAGGAACTATGACTGAATGACAAATACCATAAAGGAGTAAATGAGTGCACATCTCACTATATTCACTGCATGCCTGTAAAATCCCAATTTCGGACTGTGCTAAGTCTAAAAATTTAAATTTGAGAAAAACAATTTTTTTGTAAAAAAAGAAAAAGACCAAACTAGTGCTTTTGTTTTCCTGCCAAATAAGCTAGTCAGTCTTTGCCATTTTGTACAAATGGGCTCCATTAATAGTGATTTTAGGTGCCAAAGCTTTTCTTTGTTAAGTTGAATTACAGCATTACAGCTTGTCTGGTACAAAACCCAGAGCAAGTTAGCAAACTCATGTGGGGTTTCCTTAAAGATTTCCCAAGCAGGAAGGCTCAGCCAATCATAATTTTATCCCTTATTGTAGACAATATCTGCATAGGGCACCTCTTAACTCATACCATAGATATAGATGTTCACAAATATAAAATACTGTAAGGGGCAGATTTACTAAGGGTCGAATTTCAAATAAAAAAAAATTGAAATTCGGCCACCTTGTATTGGTGACATTGATAAACTGCTTACATTTGGAACAAAAATACGGTATATGCAGTAATCTGTCGGGACCCATAAGTGTAATGGCCCTTATGGCTTCATTCCTAGTGATGGGCGAATTCCCGCGATTCGCCACTGGCGAATAAATTCGCGAAACACCAGTGAAATTTAGCCGGAAAAAAACGAGTCGCGTGCCGTTTTTGACACGACGCGCCGAAAACAACTTGACGCGCCGAAAACGACGTGACGCGCCGAAGACGACGCGTCGCGCCGAAATTTTTCGACAATTCGGGAATTTCTCTAGAAATTCGTGAATTTTTCGGCGAAGCGAAACTCGGGAGATTCGCCCATCACTATTCATTCCCTGCCAGTACCTCCTTTCCACTGCTGCTGGGTTAAATCTCATGTAACATGTTAAACCTCATTTGCATACCTGCTTCTAGGTTGTGACCACTTCCTGCAGTGCTGTAACAAAGTGCCTTGCAGTGTGGGGCACTTCCTTTTTGGCCTACAGCAGTTGAGCTGGGCAGTTGTTCCACTGAGCCTGGAGTCAACAATGCCCCAGAAGTGTTAGGGTACAGGGACACTGTGAAAAGGTGAGCTACTGTGTAGTGTAGCACCGGTTATAGCACACTATAGAGAGAGTGACACTGTGAGGCTGGTAAGAAAGAGCAGCTCAAGCCCCACCAAGGATTATAGAAGGGAGTAGCTCTCCCTCAGGCTTTGCTTTGCTTGTAGTGAAGAGACTGCAATAGTGACAAGGAAATTAGGCTATGGTGTTACCCTGTTCCATGTCTGTTGTGGGGTCCAAGCCACATGAGGTACTGAAACCCTGGAACTCCTTTCTCAGCTCCTTTGGACTATGCCTAGTGTGGTGTCTACCTATGCTGTCTCTGCTACACCTGTGAATGTACTTGTAGATGTTCTGTGGCTACCTCCTGTGTGAGTATTATAAACCCTGTGGTTTGTATTAAATAAAGCCTGTTCTACTGTTTTGCAAAGAACCCCTCACTCAACTCTATTTTTGTATATTTTTGGCAGTAGTGTGTTGTAGTTCAACAATATCAGCACATGTGTTTCCATTTTGCAAAAGTCCATCCTTGCGACAGATTGTTGTATATAACCCATGCTCTACCCCCCTAATTGGTATTTGCCTAATACAGCCAAAAATGGGTTATAGCTCTAAGGCTCCCAGCCACAATATTGCATACAAAACTAGATTCGTATGAATCGTTTTGTTCATTTCTATTTTCAATGACACATCTAGCCTCTTGAATACTAACTCTTACTTTGTACATTTGCTGCATTGAGATATTAATGTTTTTGATATTAGAATAACACAAGCAAACTTTATATCCACTACAATATTCCTTCAAGCCAAGAGCAAGTGGTAGCATTTAGTGGGGGCCGGTATTAATCAATGTACATTCTTTATCTAAACAAATTATTTAGTGATGATATTTTGGAATGCATCATATGGTGATATTTGTAATATATGTATTCATGAAAGGCACAAAAGGCAATTACTTTGAAAAGTCAGTATACATTTATTTATACTCTATTACGAAAACTGCAAATAAAATGTACAATCCTACTATCCCTTAAGCTTTTAAAGAAAATACATTTCATAATAACAAGCAGCATCTCTGGGACTTAATAATTTAAACTGTGTGTAATGCATTAAATTGGGGTTTTATATGTTAAACTGCTGATCTTATCAAGGAGGGAACAATACATTGTTAGGAAATAAAAGGAGCCTTAAACAATATGGTGAATAACTGAATAAGTTATCACGTTTTAAATTTGGTTCGGCAGATTTAAAGTGCCGTTTGTCAAGTAACTCAGAATATCCATTATAGGCAAGGCTATCAAAGCTCCTGATCAACCAAAAGGTGCCCTTGTAACGGATTCCAGAATTAATGTCATAAGACTGTATTAGAAAAGATTTATAAATGTTGTTCTCTAAACCATTTGGTCATTACATTATTGAAACTATAAATGCTGTAAAATATGACAGTTATGTCATTGACCAGGGATGGAAAAACTTAGCAAATTCATAGGAGATTCAATATACTGGAGGAAGAAATATTGTCTCTTTGTTGTATATATCTATATATATTTATATATCTATATATATATATATATAATTTTTTTTATTATTATTGTCACGGCACCACATAACTCTAGCAATGAAGTGTTTATAAATGGTGCTTCAAATATTTTTTTTATGTGCTTGAATGTGTAGTGGGCTTTCTTTTCCACAAGGCTGCTTGAAATGATGATTGACTATGCCAGGGAGAGCTTGAAAGGTTTAAACCTAATTATAAACTATAGAAAGCGCAGAGAACCATTTTTTATACAAGGCAATGAGGCAGATAGAAAGTTCTCTATTTTGGTTTTAAAGGCACATTAACTCTCACATTTGCGTTTGTATTTGTGCAAGAGAAATTAAGAGAAGAATGATAGACTTACTTCTTTAAAAGTGACTTTAAGTCAGCCCCATAACCATTTCAACAACACAACACTTTGACCTTGACCCATTACCAGTAAACATACTGTATGAGGGATCATTTACAACTATTAGTGCAGTTGCATGTGTTCCCCACGTTTAGTTGCATATAAAACCCCATTCATTACTTGTGTCAAAATGTACTCCTTGAACTACTATAGTTGTGCTCAAAATCAATGCCTTTTTTTTTTCAACCAAACACTGCTGCATCTATTGACTCAGAGAAGCCCTGGAACTACAGGCACCTCCAGACTATGTGGTAGCACTAGGCTGCACAATTCACTCTTGCACCAAACTCTGGAAATCATATCAGCTGGACTTGGAAAACTTTCAGTACAATTGCAGACAATTTATGGTAAAGTGCTAGCGTAGTTGTGAGGCATTAAGATCTGGCAGCATTTGAGTAGTGGAGGGCTCCTCCTGAAGTGAAAGGTGACTGCTATAGGCATAAGAGTGAGCCGTGCCCAGGACTTTGGGGTTTGTTCTGGGTTTGGAATTCTGTAAGTAACACTGCAATTGTAGACCTGAAGCCAGATCTGGATCATCTTATAACAACTCATGCTACTTTGGTGAAGATAGCAGTGAAGAGGACTTTAGAGACACTTAGGGGGTTATTTATAAAGTCAGATTTTTCCTTGTCGGACTTTTAAATAGGAAAAACTATTTTTTCATTAAAAAGTGTACATTTTTTAGTTTTTTTTCTGAATAAAAAATTACTCCAACTCAGACCTGCCAAGTTCATGTAGAGGTCATTTGCATATGTTCCATTGTCATTTTGATAATACCCTAATTTGTTTCATACAATAAAGATTTAGTGGTTTTGGGGTAATAATCCAGAAAATCCAGAGTTTTTGGTCATCAAATCAGAAAAAAATTCACAATTAAGATTTTTTTCACAATTTTATCGAGCCTTTTGCCACACATGAAATTTTCAGAAAAAATTATTGATAAGGTGAGAAGATTTTGGATTGTGTTAAATAAGCCCAGGACGTTGCCTGTCAACTTTAATCTGCATTTTTCTGTTTGAAAGGCAATATTTTCTCTTTTGCGAGCCCCCCAGTACTATGGTTTGGGTGGGGGTTTGGTTGTAAGAAGAGCTTTGGTCTCCTTTAAACAAATTCTATAGTAGATGATATCTTATATGTTGCCAAATATAAAAGCCTGACAGATTTAAATAGAAGCTGCAGATGTTGTGCATAACATTTCAGAAACTAGACTGAAGCTTGAGCAAACTTGAGCAAACACCATATTCTTTTTTTTCCCCTTCCATTCGTCAGTTTGCATACATTGCTACATAAATTCACATATTTTCACCATTTTTTGCAATACTGTATTATATATTGAAAAATTGAAAATCCACAACCAGGAATAAGGCAGGACCTCACAAACATTGAGAAGGAGGTTGGTGAACTGGGGTGTGTTATCTACATGTAACATATAATTTACAGAGTGCAAATGATTAAAAAACTATTCTTGTTGTAGAAGTAGAGTTCAATATTTGTCTACAACCACACATTGATTATTCATTGGGAAATTTCTCCTTTGTTGCTTTTGAAATTAAATACATTAATCATGGTATACATACTCACATACTGATAGACACTTTGTATTTATCACATCCATCTGTAAATGATTATACTTTTTCAGCTTCCCAATACAACTGCTCACATATTAATTATCTCCTTGCTATTCTTAAATGCCTTTTACTTAATCAAAGCACTAGTATTCCAAACATCACATGATCAGCTGCTTCAATTACTTTACTCTAGAGTAATTAACTGGGATCCAGCTATGGAGACATAATAAGCTATCACTTGAAAAATGCACAATTAAACAAACATAATGAGATATTTTTAAGATAAGAGAAATACAGATGGGTCCATACCCTTTCTCGGTGTAGAATAACTGGAGCCGATTGATTTTTCTCCAAGCCTCACAGCCTCTGAAACAAATTATTTTTTGTTTTAATTCCTTAATGGCAAATGAGACAATGGGATTTTTTAAGGTCTAATAAGTATTTTAGGTGGTTCCCTTTCTTAGCAGATGTTTTTAGATCTGACTAGTGATGGGCGAATCTCCCGAGATTCGCTTTGCCGAAAAATTAGCGAATTTCCAGAGAAATTTCCAGAGAAATTTGCGAATTGGCGAAAAATTTGTGAAACGAGTCGCGGCACGCTTTTGATGCGTGACTCGTTTTTTTGCCGAATTTTCGGCAAGCGAAATTTCGCTGGCGTTTCGAGAATTTATTCGCGGGAATTCGCGGCGAATTCGCCCCTGGCGAATAAATTCACCCATCACTAGATCTGACTCTAATAACCAACTTCAGTACAAGCAAAAACTAACACAGTAACTCTAGAAAACACCCTGCATGCAGAGAAAGAGGATTTCCATCAAAGAAACAGTGAGCTCTAATATATAATATAATGCAACCTCTCCCCTACGGATGTATTAGACTGACTGAATCCACCTAGCATGAAGGGAAAAGAATGAGAGACAGGTTGCTCAGAGGGGAAGAGTAACTTGATTATTTCATAAATGTTACAGAATATTTGATTGTATTTAGAAAGTTTCTAATTTCAGCGACATAAAGACTATATTTAGGGCCAGATTTATAAAAAATCTAATTTGTGAGTTTTTTTCTACTTACAGTTTTAAAAACTGGAATATTTGTTTATTTATGAAAAAATCCAAATGTAAAAATACTTGATTGAGTGCAATTGTAAAAAAAAACTAATATTTTTTGAGTTTATATGCTTAAAACCCTTGAATACCTCACATTATTTTATTTTATAGGCTTTAAAAACTTGAATTTAAAAAATGGCTTGCATATTGTCTTGGGCAACTCCCATGAACTCTACCTGAACTCTCCAGCTTTAAAGAACCAATATTTTTACATTCAAGTTTTCAAGGTTTTTCTTGCTTTTTTATTACCAGACTTTTAATTTTTTTTAAATATAATTCGAATTTGTGTTTTTGTGCAAAAATTGTGGCAAAAAATTTGTATTTGAACTTTAAAACATAAAAAAACAATGAGTCTGCCACCCATCTGAAAAACTCAAATTTACTATACCTCCCATTGACTTCAACAGAAACTCGCCAATGGCAAGGCCCATTACAATGGTGTAATTCTTTGTGCTTCTAGGTAAGTGGCAGTTTGTAGACAAACAGCTCAATAAGACTAGAAAAAGATTATTTGATAGTTAGTTGAACAAATTATTGATCATTGATTAGCTTTTATATTTTTTGTTAGTTTATAACCTTAAAATAAAGGCAAAAAAGACAGAGTGAGCAAAAGAGAAGGGAAAAAAGGCACAGGCACATCTTCAAATTGCTGATTCATTTTCACACCCAGTTCATCTCCATATAAAATCATCTTTTTAGCATGAGTGTCTGTTTCATCTTTGGAAGTAGGTTTTCAATGTGTGAATACATATTATAGAAGCTTTTGTATTGTTATACCTCACCGTGTATAGATTATGAATAATTGTATTGCTAGTTATGTAGATGTGTAGCATATGTTACAGAAGAATTATGTGGAAAAATATTCTGATGTGCTGCATCAGTCTCTGCATCTATTCTTTGAATACCAAAACTAAATGTATTATGCATTACATTATCTAGAACAAAATAGCCCCATACAAGTAACTAGTGGGAAGTGTATGAATACTTTAGAATGAAATATATTACTTTATTCTCTCATTTTTACAAAGCAAGTTCTAATAAAAGGAAGACTTTCAAGTTCTGTCTGAATGATTTTTCCCCAAATAGCCTCTCTGAACAGAGGAAGATCAGAAATGTATATTATCAAAGTGCATGAAAAATATATCAACTCAATCTTTCATACGGTACATGAAACATGTCGGTGCACTTAGCACTGACAGATAAACTTTATATCTCTAGTATTCATTAGTTCGATAAACAAAGACAGCAAGGAATGCTGCCAAGAGGAAGTTTCATTTGCTGCAATACCAGGAGGATTCTACAATTTATCTTTGATGGAATAACATGGCTTACCTGCTGAAATGATTGAAACTGCAGATAGCATTTGGAAACTGGAATTGAGGAAAATATTGAGGTAATAAACTTCTGCTGAGCAGCCAAAAAAAAAAAAACAGGACTATAATAATAATAATGGTAATTATACATATGAGTGGAAAAAAAGTGAAAATTATAGTTAACATCTAATAAGGTAAAATGAAGCTTTACAAAAAAGGAATTAAGATCAAGTAATTTATGTACTTTAATTAACAGAAATACTCCTGGTCATCTAACAGGAGCACCAGTCCCTTACACCCCCCCCCAGTAATTACATCTTTAGTTTTTTGCAATCTGCTAGAATAAAAGCTATTGTTGTCATAAAAATACCATTGTAGATTCTACATTTTTCTTTACTCAATGGCATGCTGCATGTTAACTGATATACTATGAACTATTCAGAAACCGCTATGTCAGGATTCAATTTTTGGACTGTGAGTTCATTGGCCAGTACATGTTGGTATTTATCTATGTGAGTCTATAGATTAGCCTTCATTTGAAGATGCTATACTTGATGGACATTTGTCTTTCTAATTTACCTATGTAACTATGAATGCATCAGTAATGAATACTGATAAGTTATGGAGGGAGAAGGAGTTCCACACACTGGGCAACTGTAAAATCCGAAATCATTATTTTTCAATAGAGGTTTGAAAATAAGATTTCAGATCTTAGAGTTTCCCGGTGTGCGGAACTCCATCTTCTTCCTCCATATTCTAGATACCAAGCGTATCCTGTACCTGGTATGCACCTCTGGACTGCCTGATACATTACTCTGAATTCCGTTGAGTTGGAACGGTTGTTTCATTTTCCTTCCATTGGTATAAGTTGCCAGGTCCTTATGTAATGCATGTGTGGTTTAAGCCCCAAAACATTGAGATTCCAAATGGATTTATAACCACTGAAATCATTCCCGTCACCTACTCCAACAAAGATAGGCTGAGGATATAGAAACAGGTATATATATATATATTGCCTTGTCAGAAATGGTTCAAGATTTTTGTGTAGATCACAGGGTTTCATTATTTACAGACCACAGTAGTCTCCAAGGGTAGAGGTTGCAGCTGTGCTCTGGTAAGCCCCAACATACAAGCCCAACCATACTCAAACATCAAACAGCCTGCTGGAAATAACCTAGACATCTTCCTGGTCACATGTTCTCCTTTGAGATTCTGTTGCAGAGGCAATTCTATAAGGTGGTAACAAAAACACAGAGTTTCAGGAGTGCAAACTTTGACAGTATAAAGGCATCTCTGCAACATATTAAGTGGGAACTGCATTTTACAGGGTTAAACACTGAACAAAAATGGGAAGTCTGCTTAATAAATATACATCAGTATATTCCGCTTGTAAGCAAGGAGTGGTGGTGAGAAAGAACTCCAAGGGTTTCTGGAATATATTAATACACAGCATAGTACAATTAAATTTACAGCTGACTACAGCTTTGAGTCGGTACACTTTTTGGATGTTAAAGTTATAAAGAACAATAATAAATTGGAAACAGACCTATATGTTAAACCAACAGAAGTAAACAATATATTGCTTAGAAATAGCTACCATACGCCAGGAACATTAAAAGGGATTCCGAAGGGCCAATTTCTGCGAGTCACAAGAATTGATGCGCAAAAATATAATCAAAGTACAGATAGGCTCATAAAGAAATTTTGTGAAAGAGGTTATGATGAGACAGAGTTGGTCAACATAAGGGATAGTGTGCTAAGGATTGAAAGACATGATTTATTACAGCCCAAGAATTGCACTGAGGTGCTTGCTAAAAAGGAACGTATACCATTGGTATCAACTTATGGCCCTACAAGTAAAAATGTTCAAAAGCTTATTTGTAAATATTGGCCGATATTGCAAAAAGATCCAACGTTACATAAGATCTGTAGGGATGTACCAATCTTTTCGTATAGAAGGGGTGCTAATATTGCAGATAAGCTGGTCAAATCTGATATAATGCGCCCACAAAATGAAATAAGATTTCTGGGAGAACAAAAATTTGGGACATTTGCTTGCCTTAATTGTGGGAGCTGTAACTCAATCATAAAAGGACCATTTTTAACACATCCCCTTAAAGGGAATAAAATACCCATTAGACATTATAGTACCTGTAATACAGAATCAGTGGTTTATGCACTCAAATGCCCATGTGGCAAAATGTACGTGGGACAGACTAAAAGAAAGGTGAGAAATAGAATCAGTGAACATAAACGTTCTATAACAAATTACAATCCTAATGATTCTAAAACATACACCCCTGTAGGGAAGCATTTCTCTGAGCATAGACACAATAGTGCCAGTTTGAGATGGCAAGTACTTGAGGAAGTGAAGTTACCCAAAAGAGGTGGGGACAGGAAAACTCTATTACTACAATGTGAGGCGAGATGGATTGATGCGCTTAATACCATGGAACCTTGGGGATTAAATGAGGCATACAGCTTGAAATGTTTTTTATAATGTTTTTTATAATGAACCTTGAATGATCTGTGTTGAAATATATTGTTTCAGGAAATTAGAAGAAAAAATAGTTTTTGTTGGGAATGGCGAACATTAGAAACTACAAATGGTAGGAACTCACTACTCCTTGAAACTTTGTACTAAGAGTATATGATTGCAAGTATTGTAACTTTCTTATCTAAGAGTAAATTAATACAAATGATACAATGTGACGGTGCATTTTCATGGTAGACCACTAGATGGTAGTACCATGTAAGCTTTGTGATTAATGTATATACATTGGTCTGGCCACAGATGGAGCTGACCAATTTGCTGATTTTTGGTAGCTAATTTAAGGGTGGGTTGTTTGCACTTGTGTAACGAAGCACCTGAGGAAGAGTCATTGGACTCGAAACATGTCGTGCATGGAAAGCCAATAAACACAGCACACTGATCATTATGGTTCTCCAGGAGTATTTTATTTTTGTAAGCAAGGAACCTTGTTGCAAAGCAAAACCTTTTTGGTTCAAAAGAAGTGTTGGTGTTGAGGTGGGTAATAAAAAAAATGCTTTTAAGGCTTTTAAGTTAGCTGGTATAGCCAAATCATTTATAAGGTACAAGGTGGCCAATAAATAATGCAAAAAGATATCAGGCAAGCTAAAATCAATATGGAAAAGGATATTGCAGTAAGCAGTAAAAAGAATCCCAAATTATTTTTTAAATATGTTAATAGTAAAAAATGAAGCAGGAAGGGGTAGGACCTTTATTATCAGAGGGGGGTTGGTCAGATGATGAGAAGAAACAAAAAGCTCAGATTCTGAACTCATACTTTTTATCTGTCTACACAAATGAGGAACTAGTTAATGAAGGTTTCCTTATTAATAGTCCCAATTCTAATAATACATCTAATTATGCATGGTTCACACATGATAAAATTCAAAAGCGACTAGAACATGATAAGATAAACAAAGGTCCAGGGCCAGATGGGATTCATCCCAGAGTAAAAAGTGAGTTTATCTCTGTTATTGCCAAACCTCTCTGCTTAATTTCATGGTTTCATGGAGGTCGGCATGGTGCTGAGAGAATGGTGAATTGCTAATATGTTGCCGCTATTCAAAAAGGGATCCTGTTCTCAGCCTCAAAACTATAGGCCAATTAGTCTGATGTTGTTGGTAGGAAAGCTTTTCAAAGCATTAATAAAGGATAGGATACTGGACTTCATAGCAAATAACAATATTTTGAGTTTGTGCCAGCATGGTTTTATGCGTAATAGATCTTTCGAGACTAACTTAATTTCTTTTTATGAGAAGGTAAGCAGGGTCCTTGATTCTGGGATGGCAGTGGATGTGATTTACTTAGACTTTGCTAAAGCATTCAATACAGTGCCACACAGAAGATTACTGTTTAAATTAAGAAATGTTGGCCTGGAACATAGTATTTGTACCTCGATAGAGAACTGGCTAAAAGATAGACTACAAAGAGTGGTGGTAAACGGAACATTTTCTAATTGGTGGGTCCCTTGCTTTTCAACTTGTTTATTAATGACCTGGATGTAGGCACTGAAAGTATGGTTTCTATTTTTGCCAAGGATACTTAACTGTGCAGAGCTATAGGTTCCATGCAGGATGCTGCCACTCTGCAGAGTGATTTGTCTAAGTTGGGAAACTGGGCAGCAAACTTGAAAATTAGGTTCAATGTTGAGAAATGGAAGGTTATGCACTTTGGCAAAAATAATATAAATGCAAGTTATACACTAAAAGGCAGTGTGTTGGGAGTTTCCTTAAATGAGAAGGATCTTGGTGTTTTTATAGATAACAATTTGTCCAATTCTGGGCAGTGTCATTCTGTAGCTAATAAAGCAAATAAATTTCTGTCTTGTATAAAACTCAAGGGATGAAAACATAGTTATACCTCTTTATATATCCCTAGTAAGACCTAATTTGGAGTATGCAGTGCAGTTTTGGACTCCAGTCCTTAGGAGAATGTAAATGAGCTGGAGAGAGTGCAAAGACGTGCAACAAAACCGGTTACAGGGATGGAAGACTTAAATTATGAAGATAGACTGTCAAGGTTGTGGTTGTTTTCTCTGTAAAAAAGGTGATTGCGAGGGGACATGATTACACTTTACAAATACCTTAGAGGACATTATAGACAAATATCAGGGGACTTTTTACCCATAAAAAGGATCACCGCACCAGATGCCACCCCTTCAGACTAGAAGAAAAGGACTTTCATTTGAAGCAATGTAGGTGGTTCTTCACAGTGAGGATATTGAGGTTGTGGAATGCTCTGCTGGGTGATGTTGTGATGGCTGATTCTGTTGATACTTTTAAGAGGGGCTTGCATGATTTTTTGGACAGGCAAAATATCAAAGGCTATTTTGATACTAAACTCTACAGTTAGTATTGTTATGGGCATATACGATTTGTGTGAAAGAGTGGAGGGGTGTGTGTGTATGCTGGGTTTTAATTTGGAGGGGTTGAACTTGATGGACTTTGTCTTTTTCAACCCAATTTAACTATGTAACTATGTAACTAAATATTCCATATACCTCCTGGCTTGCATAGTGAATATAAATGTTAACTTTTCCACATTAATTTGGTCTATTCTCAGTAAAGTTAGAGAAAGGGCAGTAAGCACAAACTCCCCACTTTGGTCCATATTACTGGTAGAGGCTTTACATCTTGTTGTATTTGTAACCCTTTCGACACCCCTTTGTCAGTGTTACACTCCACGTGTGGTGCTTACCTGATGGCACGGGACAAACCTGAGCCACTCTGCAGTGGTATCCAGAGAGACTGGGTACCTGGTACTTACATAGTAACATAGTAAGTTAGGCTGAGAAAAAGACTCCATCAAGTTCAACCTTTTTAACTTTTTTTTTATTTTAACTGCCTAACTGCTAGTTGATACAGAGGAACCCACTGCTCCAATCCTCCTCTTCTGTGCCAGCTTCTAAGGCACACGCGCATGCACTTCCGCATTCTTAAAGGCACAGGCGCACTGACATAATGACAAATTCAAAGTACTAAAAGGGACCTTTTGGATTATTACATTGCCCGTTATAGGTTCAGTTTTGCTGAGTTCCTGGTGCCTTGAGCTTGTTCCTAGTTTACTGATCTGATTCCTTTGAGACCCCTGCCTTATTCTGACTACTCCTGACTTCTGTGATCCTGACCTTGGCTTGTGACCCGACTATTCTACCATCTGTAATCCGACTCTGCCTGCCTGAGCATTCTGATCTGATTTCCCGGTTTGACCATTGCCTGTTACCTGACTTCGATCCTTCCTGATCCCCTTGCTAGTCTGTCTGACTCCGTCTTTGTTCAGCCTGTCCTGACCTGGCCTGATTTGACTACGTTATCTGCCTCCGTCCTGTCCAGTGACCTTCTGCCCAAAGACTTTGCTATACAGTCGTGCCCCATTGCTGACCAGAACTTTCGCCTTGCAACTCTGCTTAAATCCAGGTGGCATCTGAGTAGCTGAGTTCTCCTCCCGAGGCCAAAGGCGGTCACACTACTGGTGAAGCACGAGCCGAGACCAGTGCTTGGCATCTGTTCTGGTTTGGGTGCCGACCATGACACTGTCTAGCTAACTATGAAACATCAAAGTCATTTAATGTCTTTCCAATAATCTCTATCTTCAGAGCCTCTTTTGGGTACTGTCCCTTTAACCAGGATACTCACAAAGCCTCTTTGGAAACTTTAGAGCTCTCTTCAGGTGAATCCCTCACAGTCAGGCATACAGTGCAATTCTCTTTGGATGCTCAGATAGGAATCTCCTGCTGTTTGTTCCTCCAGTCTGGATGCCTTTCACACTCTCTGTCTCTCCAGGCACAGTATGTGGCTTCCCTGTACCAGCCTGATCCAAATGAATGCTTTTATACATTCAACTTATACAGATACAGTCACTTGGATTTGTAAGTTAAATGCGTCGTGACTCAGGGCTAATTGAAGAAACTGTGTTATCTAAAGTTATCTTAACTCATTTAATGCATTTAACCTTTTCATTAGCATACCAAAGCTCCATTGTTTTCAATGGTGAACTCTTTAATTGGATGGGATGCTGTGACACAATATTCTGTGCTAAGTGGGATAAATGAGATAGATGAGTTAAGTCACGACGCATTTAACTTACAATCCAAAGTGACTGCATCTGTAATTAGTTTTATGTAAAATGTGTTAAAACCGCCAGTTTTCAAAAATACATAATTAGTGATGGACGAAACGGGCACGTTTCGCTTCGCCGAAAAATTCGTGAATTTCCAGAGAAATTTGCGAATTGGCGAAAAATTCGCGAAACGAGTCGCGTGTCGTTTTTGACGCGCGTCGCATCAAACGCGACGCATCGTTTTCGACGCGCATCGCGTCGTTTCCGGTGCGTCACGTCAAAAACGACGAGCGACTCGTTTTTGGCGGCGAATTTTTCCTGCTGTTTCGCGAATTTATTCGCCAGCGGCGAATCGCGGGAATTCGCTGCGAATTCGCCCATCACTATACATAATGCATGGGTTAATACAATAGTGCTTTAAATGGTGTAAAACATACAAAAACTGAGGGAAATCAATTAGTTTAACAAACCCAACATTTCCTGAGGCTGTAAATTGAAAAGCATCAAGCTGGAATAATTCTGTAAGCTGAGTTATGGCAAGGGTTGTATCTTCACAACCTGAGTACACAGTAGACAATTTAAGATGAGGAAAAAGATTGTGAAATTCTATGTTTTTTAAGCATTGCCGTTCTTTTTTTTCTCCTATTAAATGATTCTGGGAAGATGCACATTAAGCTGAGTGTTGCTGATGACTGATAAGAATAGATCAAATAAAAGATTTTCTTTTCACTGAGATTTTGATGTTCTAATTTACTATATGCTATGTAGATAGATATATATGTTCTTCTACAGCATTGTTATAAAATATAATGAATTCATCAATACATTATATAATTCAATGAATTAAATAAGATATTTTTTATTTATCTTTAGCAATTTTCTTATTGTTTTATTTATTTATTTTTTATTTGGAAAAACTTTGTTTTGTTTAATAAAAATGTTAATTGCTTGGGGGAAAATCACATGCTTGAACAGATGTGATCATAAATCTACTAAGTATAGATATGATATCTCAAATGGTTTTCAGCATGAATAATTGTTCTTTACTTTGGAACACCATGTCTTAATGCTAGTAAAATAGTAATAATATTAATAATATTTAACCTTAAAATACAAATCTATATAAGATGGTTTTGTCATTAAAACTTAATTTACATTTTTCTTACCTAACACCCTTCTGTATTATGTAATTAATACAAATATAGGGGACTGATAAATGTGTCCCCATTTATCGTGCAATCCCCTAAGGGTTTCTTTTGGCTAGCATGGATTTGTGGCAAAGTTCTGCATTTCGCCATCTACAAATGTTTTCACTAAACTGCGGCAAAAAAAATTTCACAGCAACCAAAAAGTCACCAAGACAAAATTGTCACAGAGAGAAAAAAGTTGCCATAAAAAA
>CM044432.1:191971720-191985423 GCA_024363595.1 Xenopus borealis
TATATATATATATATATATATACCATGACCTGGATGAATGAGAATCTTCATAGTTATATGTAATTCAAGTGTCAAACAAAATCTAAATAATTTTTTCTGCTGGACTGCAATATATCTTTCTTTCCTTCTTCTTTTTCCTATTGTGTTAGCCAAAGAAAGTAAGAAAAGGTGTTTGGCATGTCAGCTTGAGATTTTCAAATAACAGGTGCAGTGTGATTCACTGATACCACAATGGGATATAGCTCTGTCACTTTTACTTACTAAAGCAATCCAATAATGTCCACAAGGAAAACAACAGTTAAATGGCCATTAACTCTTGGCTGATGTGCAAATGAAACAATTGTCCAAGGGAACATAAGCCTTTGTTTTTTAACCTTTACTAGACCTCCCTAGCAGACTAATGGCATTTCATCTGTTTATTCAAACAGCATCATACTGCTTGGCCCGATGAGCTTTTGATCAAAAATGTTTCTCTCTAACTAATAACTGGACACTTTTTATTTATTAAAGTCTGAATACTAAATACTGGAAAAATTTGCTTTTTTTACTAAATTATCTGAATTTTTAGTGGGAAAAAAAGAATTTTTCAAGATTTATTATACCCCGAGGCAGCAAAAAGTCAGAATCTGAAAGTCCACCTCAAACCTGCAAAGGTTGTATATAAGTCAATGAGAGAGGTTCCTATCCTATTTTGAGGTTTATGTGGTCTGCAGAAAATCTGACAATTTTGGACAATAATTCGAGCCAAAGAAAACAAAAAACAATTGTATGATTCGGGTTTTCACTCGATTTTATTAAATATTCTCCCTAATCTGATTTAATCTAGTTTTTGTTAATAATAAATAAGGTCAAATCGTGGATTCTAGCTTGGTTGAATGTACTAGACACACTTAAACTTTTTCTCTTGTTTTCCGAGTCCTTGAAAAATGATTGTCACAAGCCAAAAATATTTAAGAATTGTATTGCCTCTTATCTATGTATAAAATTCCTAAAACCCTCAACAACAATCTGTGATTTTCAATTCTATATTTGTTAATATAGTTTGCTTTGTGCTAATACTGGACTACTGGATGACGCCTTACATAGAAAAACTAGGGGGGCAAGAAGTGATAAGGACAAGAACAGCTGGACCCCACTTCTGATAGAAAACCATTCTCTTTTTTTTTATCAAATTGATTCTAGTCAAATTTGTGGCTGTCAAATAAATTTGCCCATCACTATTAACAACTTATTATACTTTGACAATTGTGATATTGTGCATTTATATACTGTATTTGTTCAATTTATTTTGCCATGTGAACTGTAATCTACATGCTTCACCTATGTATTGGTTTACATTAATTTTCAAATAAAAATTCTCTTATGTTTTTGTAAAAGGATGAAAAAGAAAAACTAGTGTTCTGGCAGTTTTAAAACTAGGGGTTTAGCATTTGAAGAGTGCATATCTTTTCTGCAATTCACATTTTATGCATTGAAAAAGTTGATTTTTGAGATTGAGCCAATAAAAAGAAAAAATTCTAGTATTAAAGCACTTAAAAAAATATATTTTGCAGACTCATTGAAAAATGTATTTGACAATGATATATTGATGAAAAAGTTTATCCTCTGATTCACCATGATCAAGTTTTTGCAATCCATGTTTTTATGTTAGCATGTTGGCTGTATTCAAGTAAAAAATGATTGTATACTGTCACAATAGAGAACAAAACTGCATTGCATATTCTAGAGCCTTTCCAGTGATTTTGAAGGGGTAGAATAACCCTCTCCTCCTGTGTATTTATACAGTAATTCATTGAAAACCTTTTCTACTGTTGAACCTTTAAATGAGGAAAGAGTTCTTTATTTTAAAATCATAAATGAGGGTTCCTCCAGAACAGTAAATAATTACTTATAATTTGGATAAAATTATTATTAAAACATACACACATCAAAACACATTTCTCCTGGATCAGTCATCTGTCATTTGTTACTATAATGTTGAATGCTTTTGCTGGAATAATAATAATAATCAAATAGTTTAAAACAAATGACAAATACTTAAATGCAAATTATAATCTCTCAGATGCAAATCTCTATATGTGATAGGGTATCTGTTATTACTGATTAAATATGTTTTAACTGTACATTGCATATATCATCTGTGTTGCTTCTTTTTATACAGTCATTTGTAGAATGTTTCTCACTCTCCCAAGTTCCCAGTTCTCAGTCAGTAAAAAAAGAAAACTACTAATTACCTCTGCCTCTTTTCCATTTTAATGTAAAGCATTGCATATATTTACCAAGCAATAGCCAAGTAAAGAAAGGCAAAAAATGTTGTTAATAACTACAATTGATTTTTTGACATTGCTCTCAGCAGGGATGTTAGCAGGTGTTTTAAAATAAATCCATAATGGTTCTCTCTCTAAGGGTTTGTGACAATGATGAAGTAGACCCAATGTCAGACAGATACCCTGGGGAAGGGGGGACTTATAATGAGTTACTTTATGTAAAGTATTTTGGCATTGACTTTTGTCTACTTTAAATATGCACCTGCTATAGCATTTGTAATTAAACAATTGTATCCATGAGTTGAAACAATGTTAATTAAATCTCAGAGTTTGAATGCAGTTGTATTTGAGTAATTCTTGGAAACCATACTATGGTTTCTACGAATTTCTAAGAAGTACATATAATATATAGTGATGGACGAATTTAATTGCCAGGCTCGAAATCGCCATTGAAAATTCGCCTGCCAAAAATTCGCTGGCGTAAAAAAAATGAGACGCGACTTGTTTCATGAATTTTTCGCAAATTTCACTGGAAATTCGCAAATTTTTCAGCAAAACGGGATAGATTTGCCCATCACTAATAATATATAATTGTACTCCTGTAAGCCATTCTGTATCTGGACACATTATCAAGGAATTGCAATTAAACTATAAAATAATTGGAAAAATAAAATGTTAACATACCATAATTCATAAAAACAGATCACCTTCATATTACTTTTTAAAAGCATATAGAAGGATATCTTCAAAGGATATTTTCATTTCTTCACGAATTGTTAAACTCCTGATTCTGCCACTTTTTAGCTCTCATATATAAAATATAAATAAAAATTATATCTAGTAGTAATGAGTCACTGAGCCCAACAAACAACTGAGAAAACAAAGCTTCAGTTTGCCTGTATTCCTTTATTAATTGTAAGTTATGGATACCATATCTTTTCATAGATTATTATTCTCCCATTTTGACTGGACCACTGTAACCTCATGTAAATATAAATTTTACCTTACCAACTATATAATTGGATTTTTCTGGCGCAAGAGTTTAGAACATATTGAATATGTGGTGGTAAAAACACGAGAGTAGAATGCATGTAAGGAGCAAGTTGTAGTAGTCTAGATGGAGTAGTCTAAATGGCTGCTTGTAAGAAGCTAAAGTAAGGCAGAAATCAGACAATAGTCTATTGTTTTTTTTCCTGTAAGCTCTGTCTTTGGGAGATGTTGTCTGGAGGCAATGATGTAACTAGATTACTTGGCTCCTCAGCGAATAATTTTTCAGACCCTAAAAATGTCTAGAGGCTGACTTGTTTTACCAGTATTTATTCAAAATGTAAATGAATTAAGGCCTCATGGGGTCCCAATACCTCCTGGGCTCCCCTTCAGCCATAGGGTCTGTTTCCTCTATAGTTACCACTTTCTGGAGGTAATCTTTGATACCTGTCTCTCCTCCTTTGACCATATTAAAACCACTGTCAAAACCTGTCACCTTTTCTTACTCAATATTTTGAAAATAGATCCCTTTCTTTCACCTTCTACATCTAAGACACTCATACATGCGCTCATCTTATCCTGACTATGCTATTGCTACTAACTTGTGTCTGGGGCATGGAACGAGTGCTAAAATTTCCTAAGTGCTAATATTTCTTATGTGCTGAGAAATTTGAGTTATACAAGGCAGTTCCATGGAACTAACTCCTAACTCTTCTCATTCCTACAAGTAATACAGCTCATCCACATACTTGCAACAGCTATATACTGCTTATTCTGGTAATACAGTTTATCCACATATTTGCAGCTGCTGTATACTGCTATATACTGCTTATTCTGGTAATACAGTTTATATCAGTACTTGTATCTGTTAAAACCAATAACTTCTGTCTGTTAGGCCTACTCTGCTTTAGTGTCTCTGATAAATATCTCAAACTTCTGTGTCCACTCCCTTACCCCATCCCAGTTATATCTCCTTCTCTTTGGTGCAAATTCCAACAGTACAGAACTCTAGCCTATACCCAAAAACCCAGTTAATCTTTCTTGTGCTATCTGGAATGCCAGATCTGTTTGCAACAAACTTACCACTATACACAAACATTTCATTGCCAATTCCTTTAAGCTGCTAGCACTTACTGAAAGCTGCTGCCCTGTCCTATGGTGGCCTTCGCCTTACTCACACTCCCTGCTGTACTTTTAAAGTTCTTCCACCTGTTCCGTCCTTATCATACTCCTCATTTTTGGACAATTTTGCTGCCTGGCTTCCTTACTTTCTTTCATCTAACACCCCATCCGTCATATTAGGTGACTGTGGTATACCTGGTAACCACAATAACAGCCCTTCCATCTCTAAAATTCTTTCACTAACATCCTCTCTAGGTTTATCTTTGTGCTCAGACTCCCCTATCACACCAATGGTAATGCTCTGTATCTCATATTTACCAGACTCTTTTCAAACAACAGTTTTACTAACTCACTGTTTCCCCTCTCTGATCACCATATGGTCACATTTCAACTCTCGCTAACTCCATCCTCACCCCCTGCTAATCCCCAAACACTTACCTACCGTGACTTGCAAGCTCTGTATGTGTCGTATCTCTCTTCTTCCTTTGACTCTCTTCACTCTAATATCTCAGCAATCTCTTGTCCTAATGTGGCTACCTCTGTCTACTATAGCACACTCACCACTGCCCTTAATGAGCTTGCTCCTGTAAAAACTAAATATGCTAGACCCAAACCACTTCTTCCTTGGCATACTGCTCATTCAAAAGCGCTACAAAGATGTGCTCTTGAGCGTTGGCCAGTGCAAATCCCTCTCAGAGCCAGACTTTTGGAGCTACAAATCTGCACTGTGCTCTTATCACACCAGCCTTTCCCATGCCAAAACACATACTTTACTTCACTCATTACCTCCTTTTCTAAAAAACCGGCACAACTTTTCTCCAGCTTTAACACTCTCCTTTCCCCTTCTCCACCCCCTCCTTGCACATCGGTCTCTGCTCAAGTTATTTCTGAGCACTTCTAAAACAAAATTGACACTATCAGAAGGGACATTACACAACTCAACCCCCCTAGGCTTCCAGCACCCTCCCTCCACACTCCCCAGTCTCTCCTGTGCTCCTTCACCCCTATCACTGAGATGGAAATCTCAAAACACCTCTCTTGATCCCTCCAATCTTGACAACCTCCGACCTATCTCTCTGCTACCTTTCATCTCTAAACGAATTGAGCACCTATTTTACAACTGACTAACCTCATTCCTCTCTGACAATAACCTGTTGGACCCCCTACAGTCTGCTTTTAAACCACAACACTCCACTGAAACTATCCTGACCTGGCTAACTAATGACCTTTTGACATCTAAAGCCAACAAAAAATTCTCACTACTAATACTGCTTGAACTCTCAGCTGCATTTGACACTGTAGCTCATCCTCTCCTCCTCCAGTCCCTCCATTCGCTTGGCCTTCATGACACAGCCCTGTCCTGGTTCTCTTCTTACCTCACCAATCGTTCCTCTACCTCTTCTTGTTGAGGCCCTATCCTGGGACCCTTATTATTTTCCCTATATACCTTCTACCTCGGCAAATTAATCAGCTCGTATGGTTTCCACTACCATCTCTATGCTGACGATACTCAGATCTATCTCTCCTCTCCTAATCTCAACCCAGAACTCCTAACTCGTGTCTCCTCCTGCCTGTCTGCTACCTCTACTTGGATTTCACAACGCTACCTTAAATTAAACCTCTCCAAAATGGAAATGGTTATCTTTCCTCCAACTAACACCAATAACATCCCAGAAGTATCCATCATAGCTAACAATTCCACCATCACCCCATCTCCCCAGGCCCAGTGCCTTGAGGTTATCCTAGTTTCTTCCCTGTAATTCACTCCTCATATCCAGTCACTTTTTAAATCGTGTCACTTCCACCTAAGGAACATATTCAAAATATGATCATTTATCACCAAAGATGCTGCCAAAATTCTTATTCACTCTCTTGTCTGTCAGAGACTCACCTCTCCAGTCCATAATGAACACTGCTGCTAGTCTTATAGACCTCAGTAACTGCTCCTCCGCCATGCCATTCTGCCAATCCCTGCACTGGCTTCCGCTGACCTTCAGAATTAAATTCAAATAAATGACCCTGACATAAAAAAAGACCAACATGGAGAGCACAATATACTTACTGTAGGTGAACAACTCAAGACCTTTTGAGAGATCTACACAATGTATATTGAATAATAACATTTAGATTTTTCTGGGAGATGATTACTTAAAACTTTGGTAAGCAATTATTTCTCTAGGGACCAACCTTTGTGCCAGGAAGCGAAAGGAATTGTCTTCTATCCCACTAAGCCTTTTTTTCTTTTGTATTGTATATCTTTTGTAGATGAGGTGATCTTTAGGTGCCTGCTTATTTAAGAAAAAAAATCACACCATCCCTCTGCTGGACACTTGCTAGGCAGTGCTGAGGGGGTGGTAGGCACCTCTCTCTTCCATAATCAGCGCATTCACAGACCAACCTGTGCATAAACTGAGAGGAACTTTGCTACCATCCCTCAAAGAAAATAAAGCAAACAGTAATTGTATAATAATAGTAGAAGTAATAATATAATAAGGGGGAAATTATGTATTATGATTAACACACATTTTAAAAAAGATTCTTCTTCTAGTCACATTCTTAACTTTCACAGATTCCTACAACAGTGCAGCGGAATTGATAAACAAGGTGTTAAGTATTTTCTTTGTCTCTGCTTATTCCCTGCAAGTAAATAGTATCTCTAGGCCTGTTACAGAGCTCAATAAGGATAACTTTTGTTTTAATTCACCTCTGAAACCTCTACATGTTTAACAGAACAGCAGCTTCCGGATACTACGGAGTCACTGAAGCGACGCTCTTGAAACTCAATAAATCTGCACCTAATGCATTTTGTTCCTAAAAAAATTCAGCTTTCACACCCAACACATAATCAACAATAATTGAAAATCAATGCAGTAGCTGAACATAAATATTTCTCTTGCTTGTAAAGTTATTTTCTTTGTGTCATGGCTCATTACTCAATTTTTCTTCTCATGAGATTGAGTGTATTTTTTGAAGTGTTAAAGTATTGTATAGAAGACAGAGAGTATTTACATATTATAGAAAAACAGCCACAAACTACAAAGAAACACATAGACTATTATATATATGGCAACAACACCTGGTAATCACTGTTTCCATCACAAACTGAGTTTTCAAACATCTCAGACACTAAAAACTTCTTTGACCAGAATGAAAACCATTTTATTGTATCAGAACAAAACTATTACAGAACAATTCCATGAAATATTAATATTTAGTTTTTAGAAAATAGCACTAATAATTGATGAACTCTACTGCCATGATCAATCTGTGCATACCGTGATAAAATATCTTGCCTAATGAGAGCATGTATCCACTTACTTGTGCGACCATTAGTAAATCGGCGAAGTGATTAAAAAAGGTAACGCTGGCGAATCACCACCAGCGTTAGTCACTTTGCCCTTTAGTAAGTTTCTAGTTGTAATCGGTTGTTGTAGTATAAGAGATTCTCTTGCAGTTAATATAAAAGACACACTTTTGACTAGACCTGTGTTACAATTAATAATTGCCTCTTTGTATCATAACTCATGCCCTGCATTTTACCTACGTTTCCCACCTCATGTCCTTTTTTTCAAGCATCAATTTTTTCTCAAATAGCCGCATTGCTGCATTTAAAAAAATATAACACAACACTTTTAAACAAATTAAAAACAATATTCCCAGTTTCCAAAGCTCTGTGTAAAAGTTTTGCCATGCAGATGGATGTAAGGAACTCATACTGAAAATTAGTTTAGAGGTCTCATATCAGCTATAGTCAATAATAAAGTGCATCTGAAGATATATAAGCTTTTCCATTGAATGCAGAATTTTTAGCAATCGTAGTTAAAATGAAGCCAAGTTTTATATATGCAAAGACAAGCTCTAAGATTTAATGTGCTAAAGATTAGTCCCAGTGGTCCAAGGTTGAGCTACATTTGACGATGAAAGCAGAAGTCTACCTTCTGCCTGTCTATATTTAACCTGGCACATGTGCGAGGAAACTAAATACTTTATGTCTCCAGTGTTTTTTCCTTTCTTCCAAACGCAAAATTTATCACCAACATTTTGAAAAGGAAACCAGCTGCTGTAGTTATTATGTTGTTGAATAATCTAAAATACCCCTGTTATGTTGCCTTTTTAGGTCCAGATGATTATGTGCTTGGTCTATAACACTACAAATGTTGACACACGTAGGGTTATCGAAAGTCCAGTTAGACAGGTGGGTAACCAATAATGTGGAAAATTACCTGCAGACTGAGAATTTTGGGAATTACTAATGGTCTAAACTAAGCGAGTAAATTACTTACAAAATGATACCATTTGCAGAAGTTGTGTGAATAGGGGATTGGATGGCTCAGTGGCATGTGTTTGTAGTCTTATTAGATATTAACTTGATGCTGCCCAGATTCAGAAAAGCATGCGCTTGACTTCTGGCCCATTCAAATCCTTCAGTTTCTTTCTGTAACATCTTTTTTTGCCCAATATTCACCACAAAGGTTTTGAAAATTTTTTAAAGGTAAAGTCATACTGAAATACATAAAAACATTAAATATTTTACAGTAACCTTCAGATATTTATTATGTAATTTATGCCCCAGAGTACTTGTAAAAATGATTGGTCAAGGTAATTTGCCAGAACTGAGCTAATGCTGCTACTGCATAAAAATGGTGCTTATTATGTATAAAATAAAAACATTTGACAGTAAATGTCCATGCATTTTTCAAAATGAATAAGATTGGTAAAACAGAATTAAAAGTGAAAACATCAATGTTTTTATGTAAAGGAAATATTCTAAAAAAAATCACATAACATTTTCTCAAATTTCAGTTTGTTAAAATGACATCTGTGAACCAACTTTGACTTTTTTGTATATAATAACATTTACTGGTATTGATATTTACTGATTAGACTTATTTATTTTCAGTAACTTTTTTTATGCTATTTCTGTAGTAGGTTGTTTGCCAATTTTTGCACTTCTGGAGTCGCTTCCCAGATTTGAATATCCTCCAAATAAATGCCAAAGGGGTAATTTCAAACACTGTGGATGCAATGGAGAGTGCCTATCAACACACAATTCATTAAGGCACTTATGTCAATATGTAATTCTGAATTTCTGAATGCAACACAACTGCACCTATTACGACTATTTTATTTATTTTAACATTTTGACCAAACTCCCATCCACATTTTTACCTTATTTATAAAAAACTAATTAAAATAACCTGCTGCAGGATAAGATTCTGAAAAAATCCAAATCTTACAATTTTTTCTGATTTTCGCCAGAAAGATGCCCATAGACTCCAATGGGTGAAAAAAATGTTGTACATCAAAAAAAATTGTAGCCCATAGACCTCAATGCATTTGGCAAACTTGTCACCATTTCACAAAGTTTCAGCAAAGTGGGTCAGATTCGCCCATCACTACTATACCAGACTTGTGCCCTATGAATTGCTTCAGAAGTGATGCAACTACCACTCTCAAAATGGTAGATACAACTTTCACCTGATTTGAGGCTAAGCAAAAACATATTTATGTCCATTTGGATGTATTGGGCACAGATCAGGCAGATTCAGTTTGAAGTGTTGTTGGCCACCCTCACCAACATAGTTAGAGGTGCTGCTGCTGTTGTTTCAGGGATGCTGGGCTGGGTTGGCTGATCCTTCTTAAATGTTTTCATTAGTAATTACTTATGTAAGGGCTGTGATTTGGAAGAGTGTTTGGCTACAGTATGTTGGAGTGTTGCCTTCAGTAATAATCACTAGGCTCGGGCTTTTGGCTGAAAAGATTTTGTTTTGCTGCAAATCTTCACTAATAGTGAAACATTGACCTATTTCATAGAATAGGTAAAGAATCACTTGTATCCTATTCTTTTATTTAGTAACCATTGTTTGTTAACTAATGTACTACAGTAGTGCTAATATAACTACAGTACTATTTTAATGTATTGTATAACTTGTTGGCATAATTACAATGATTAATCAGAAGATGTGATATAGGATTAAATGGATCTGGTCACATTAGCTGATGTTTGGACACAGACGTATTTATCTGGTTGAACCTACAGAACAATGTAATTCTCTATCATTGAGGCAATGATCTACCAATAAAAAACTGTGCAGAAAAAGTCAAGATAAAAATCATGCAACTTTTTTTATTTGTTCCCCTGAAATCTCGATCAAATTGTTACTTAGACAACTCAAGTTTATAGGATTATTAAATGAAACCAAGAGTAAAACAGACAGAAATCCTGGAGGTGAAAAACATGTTCCAAGTGTTAAAGTGACCATCTGCCATTGATTTCTACATGATTTTTAGCTGAGTATTTTTGGACTTTTTGCAGATTCAGAGCATAATAAATTATTATAAGTTATTTTTCCTCTAAAAAGCAAGTTTTACCTCTTTAAAAACTCAAAAAAATTGATATTTAAGAAATAGGCCTTTAAGGTTAAAAGCTGGTGCCCTAGTCTCCTGAGTTCTCCCAACATTACCAAGATGGTAAAGTTAATAATAATAATAACATAAATTGAATGAATTATAACATGAATAATAAAATCTTTATATATTTATTGGAGCTAAACAGAATAAACATGTTAAGTACACATTATTGATCTCAATTGTATTCAATTGTTTCTAAGAAACTGGGCTAACACAAAACTTTTTTGTTATTATTCTTGAAACATGATTATTTTTTCTTCTGTGCAGTAGACCTTTATTCTATTCACATATTACTTTGTCTTTAGGATTTATCTGGGTAATTACAATGCTGCTTCTTGATTATTGTTCTCTGTCAAAGTAAAAAAATGTGGGAAGCTTTATCAATTATACATGTCTTGTTGCAAAGCAGAGCTAAAAAAAAAACGTATTGTTTCCTAATAAGAAACTAAAAAAGTATGTAAAACAAAATATTGTTCTTTATGTTAAAACTAAACAAAACAAAAACAATATGTAGTTTTGTGTGACGTTCTGATTAGTAAATAAGTCATGAGTGAGCCAAGGATACACTGTTTTGCCTTACCTGTTTTTTGCCATCTTCATCAATGGAGAACATTGGAGAGGCTGGAGCCAGATCTTAAAAAAAATGTTAACAATGAAACATTTTGTAAAAGGGTATTGTTAGTTGTTCATACAGTAGTTCTCTAAAAATTTCTCCTCTTCAACACAATTTTAAACACCTGGGACATTTGCAGCTGTGAAAAAAGTCACAGTGAGTCTACTTTCTTCTAAAGCCACTATGAGTGTATCCATCTTTTGTAAAAAGGAAGTGTGGTAGAATTACCAAAGAAATGTGTAAAAAAGTAAGTTTTGCAGTTAATTTCTCCTCAATAGGAGATTAATGTTCCAAGGAAGATGTTGAATGGTGGAATGGTTTCTCTTTTTAAAGATTTTTGCTGCCTAGCCCTGGAAGTTATAATGTTCTGGAACAAACAGGTAATCCATTCCATTGGTACAGTTTGCATGTTGGCGCTCACTTTCCATAGCATGGCTGTCCTGTGGAAAAGTATCTAATCATAGTTAAGTTTTAGGAAAGTCTCTCAGAGCAGGTTTACCTGTCTATCTTAAGAACTCCAAGAGGGTCTTTAGGCGCTGTCTGCCACTGCAAGGAGAAGAGGGAGACATGACCAGGTAATTGAGATTGAGTCTAAAGTGATTGATGTGCTATCAGAAGAACCAGGCCTGACACTTGTGAGCTTCTGGCTTTTTGAGAAGCCCAGAATATGGAAGCCAACCTGTATGGTTAGAACCCAAGAGTTGGGAAAAGTTTGAATGTGTGCTGTTAAAATTCTAATGAATTATGTTCCAAAGACTTTGTGTTGAAAAAAGTCTTGTGAATAAACCTCTGTTTTTGCCTGAAGATGCAGCATCCCTGTCTTTATGCCCCTAATCCTCTGCTTACCTGCCTACCATAGCTAAAAAAATGTCCCCAAAAAATATGTCTACAGGCAGCCACCGTGTCACAGGTTAATTCAATTATTAATGAAAAAGGGGATTAGGGAATGTACATTGATCAAACCATTTCCTTTCTAGAATCAAACTAACTCAAAAACAATTGAAATGTCCCCAGCCCAAATTCTTCAACACTGCTGCATTTTTCCTGGTAGTCCTCTGCTCTTGGGGTGCCATCTTGTTTAATTTCTATTGTGTGGCTACTAAAACGAATACATTTCTTTATTGCATAAAAAATGGCATTAACTCAATGGATAAAAACATACCTTTGCCTCTTTATAAAGTCACTAGTAAAGCTTCACCTGGAGGATACTGTGCAGTTTTGGACTCCAGTACTTAAAAGGAATATAAATGAGCTGGAGTGCAGAGACATGCAACTAAACTGGATAAGGGGATGGAGGATTTCAATTATGAGGAAAAAAATACTTGTGAGGGGGCATGATTACTCTTTGTAAGTACATTAGAGGACATTATAGACAGCTAGAATGGAGATCTATTCTTCTATAAAATGAATCATTGGACCAAAGGCCAGCCTTTTAGACTAGAGGAGAAGAACTTTTGTTTGAAGCTGCATAGGGGTTTCTTCACAGTGAAGACAGCGAGGTGGAATGCTGTTCAGGATGATATTATGCTGGCTGATTCTGTTAATGCCTTTAAGAGGGGCATGGTTGATTTCTCGGACAAGCATAATGTCTGTACTGTTGAAATTGAAATAATCTGTTGTTTTAAGCCATTTATTCAGGTAAGTCTGTTTTGGTATATGCTCCATCTGATAAACTATTTGTTTTCTATACTTGGAATCGAATTGGAACAGTGGTTGTGGGCTGAAGGGAAGTCTCAATAGTTTGTATTTATCATAGCTGCTGTAACACACAGTGAAAGGCTGAAAGCTGAAAGTCGGGTTTCAACAATACATTCAGGGGGTTATATACTTAAATCCAAAAAAATCTTACTATTTTCTTAAAACCACTTTGACCAAAACCCTTTCACTTTTTAACCATATTTACAAATAAATGTACTTCATAATATAGTACGGGAAAACACTTGTAGTGCAGATCATATCCAATGTAATTTTTTCGGAAATTTTGCCTGTGCCACAGCGGTGTAGGAAGGAAGGGTTTGGGTTCCTAGAGCACTGGGCTGATTTTTCCTTGGGGTACAACCTATACAGTCGTGGCAGATTGCACCTCAATGGAAGGGGGTCCACTGTGCTAGGGGAAAGAATGGCCAAGAGGTTCGAGGAGTGTTTAAACTAGGCAAGGGGGGGTGGGTAAGAGAAAGAATTATGGGGAAGCTAGGGTAGATGGGGTAGTGGGATTAGTAAGGATTCATGGGGGAGGAGTGAGAGGGACATACAGTTTACCAGCTAAGGAGGTTCCTCTGTTACAAGGAAAACAGACTAATACT